>JAPZVO010000890.1:0-25000 GCA_029962745.1 Echinometra lucunter | reverse complement strand
AAACAAAACGCATTAAAGGCCTTGGTAGGTAGAATACAGAAAATAGTATTGTTTATATTCTGCTTTAAAGTATTTTCGACTGAAAGAACAACAACCGTATAACATGCAAATCTAAGATACTGACCCGATCTATTATAGTTCTGTATGAACAAGATCTGTATGAACAAGATCTATTATAGTTCTGTATGAACAAGATAGGTGAGGAACCTGTGAGAAGCAGTCATTCCTTTACCGTCGATAAGCTTTTGTTCATGAGATGGACGGTTATGTATACGGGATCAAATCTATGGGAAAAACAGGGTGATTATGCGGGACAGGCTCCCAGACTAAGGTCTTTATAGAGAAATATTAAACTAGGCCACATAATCATTTGGAGCAAATGATTAAGAAGTCACTTTGAAAAAAAAAATAAAAGAGAGAAAAACTAAAGAAAAGTCACAATGAACTGCTAAGTAAAATTAAAATTATGGTGACTCGCCACCTTATATTCCCCCGTTGTAGAACTGAACCTGAATGAGAAGGAAATACCCGAGCAGTCATCCTTACCACACAGACTCTCTCTAAGATGAGATACATCTCGGCATCCTTTCACGTACCCCAGCTCATCCAAATCAAAGATACATCTATACGAATCATTAGTGCATGTCCCACTTAAGCAGCGAAAAACGTCCGTACCATTACAATAGTCTGGCCCTAAAAAAAGGGAGAAGGCAATACTATCTTTAACAGGAAAACCTCGAGTGTTCCATCACTTGAATTCCAGTGAAACGGATGTAAAGCATATTACAGGGCTGAGATGTTGATTCGGCATTAGAAATAGAAAAAGGGCCTTTTTTTACCAATACCAAACGTAATTCAGTATCCATATCATCAGCATTCTACCCATTTATTTTTCGTGCACGAGGAATAATTAGAATCTATCGTATTTCAGTGTGATAAATAATGTATCATTTGTGATATTTGGTATATGATAGTTATTTATTTAAAATCAATTGCCTTATCCAGATCCATGCTAAAATTAGTTTAATAGAAGATTTACAATTTCACGTCAAACTACCATTCGTGCTACATCATGAATTTACCAACTATATACTGCCTCTGAGAGTCTGATGTCGTCTCTAATCACTACTAATACATAAATAATTTCAAGCCTAAAAAGCATCGATGTATTCCTAACTTCCCAATATCAATACTACACGAATAAGTTGGTAATACGAGTTAAGAAATATAAATGACGAAATTTCCTACCACATTTCGATTCGTCCTCATTTTCATTCCCGATGCAATCCACCAGTCCATCGCATCTTGCATTGGAAGGCAGCCATGTTCCACTGTAACACTGCAGGTTGCCTTTGTCGAAATATTCTGATAAAATTATGGATAATTCATTCAAATTGTAAAACTTTCAAGAAAAAAAATCCGTCTTCCCTAGAATCCACACGTTTTTCAAGCACTGGTTATTTTAAGATGATGTCATGCATATAACACAAGAAGAAGAAGCAATGCATGATGATGAGATGTCAACCGCATTGTTGAGGAAGATGATAGCATTGGTGCAAATCATGGGGATGGGGGTATAATGTACCCCCAAATTTTCCAAAGAATAAATAATATTTCAATCAGTTGTTGAAATTTCTGATAAACAAACAACGGTTATACAGTAGTAAAATTTCTGTTTGAAATACTACTAAAAACCTGAGATTAGGTGGGAGACTATGTGTGTGGTGGGTGGGTGAGGGTGTGTGTGTTCTCGCTTTGAGTTCGCAAAACATTTTAATCATCCCCCATTTCTCAAAACGGATTTTTGTGCCTGTAGATGATATAGACAGGAATATCAAATTTCCTTGCAGCATTCCTGTGGTTTAACATCACTATGGCTATCGACAAAATGATCAAAAGTCATAATATTTTTAAGATATAATGCGAACTTTGAATGAGAGAACAAAAACAAGGCTAGTGTTGCGGGATTTAACATATATCGAAAAACCGTTATCTCCAGATATTGTCTAACCATCCCTCTTTTTAGTTTCTTACACTTTAAGCGTTTGCACTGTTACAAACGTCTTTCAATCGTCAAGAACGTGATTATGTCAAATTTGGATACATAAATCAGGCACCGACCGATTTCGCTCATATGCAGACAGTCGTAAGACTACTACGACATCGCTACGATTCGCTATTGATTTCGCTTTGTCTTCACAGAGGAGGCACGCAATATCCAGAATTCAGATTTTAGGATTCATATGACTGTTCACAATTTTGATCATTAAGACTTAACATGTCTGAATATTCATATCAAGTGCCACAAAGTTTTTTTTTTCCAAAGTCGGATCGCGGACCAATCGTATAGTGTGCGGTCGGGTTAAGATGCATGTACTCACCACGGTCGCAGTTTATTTCGTCTTCTCCTCCTCCTTGCTCTGGACAGTCTATGACCAGGTTACACCTCTTGTCGGCACTGATACACTTCTGAGAATCACTGCAGAAGAACTCACCTTCTCTGCACTCATGAGGAAAGACTAGTTAAAAAAAAAATATCTTGACATCAATAGCGGTATTGATTCCTATTTCTAATGACAATTATTCAAAATCATTTCTAATAACAACTATTGAAAATCAGTTGATTGATCAATGTGAAAGAGTTATCGATTGTATATAGTTGCAGCGCGGTGATATCGATCTTCTGATAGAGATGACAAGTGAAACATTTCTTAACAAAATAATTAGTGCTTCGTTAGATATGCTGAAGCTGTTGAACTAATCCCATTAATATCTATGATTTTTTTTCGGGTCATATTCAATGTAATGCTTGAATTTGATTTTGAACTGGCTTATAGAAGACAGGTGTATTTATTGTAATTGTGGTAGAATAAAGGCAGTAAATATCAGGGATACAAATCAATTGGTGACGAGAAACCAAAATGACTAGAAAGAAAGCAGAGAGCAAATGAGAAAAAGAAAGGGAAAAAGAGTAAGAAATAATGGGAGTGAAATAAACGAGAAAGAAGTGTTAGGGAAAGTTTAGAGAGAGAGATAGTCATAGAGGTATAGTAAAGAGGAGGGGATAAAGGCGGAAAGAGAGAGAAAGGGGAGAGTGAGAGAGAGAGAGAGAGAGAGAGAGAGAGAGAGAGAGAGGTGCCTTACTGCAGCCGAATTCATCTGAGCTGTCTGTACAATCATTGATATGATCGCAGATAAACGATATTGAAACGCATTGTCCACCGATAAGGCACTTGAACATGTCTTTCCCACAGTCTTCAACACCTATAAAGAAAGAAAACATAATCAGCATCACAATGATTGATTGATTGTTGCTTATTTTCAATTTCCACATCAACAAAATTTAAAATGTAAAGCAAATACAAAAATCAGAAATGAAAAAGGGAACCCACTGGAAAGCACGGCTTGCTTTTTGTGGGTTCCCTGAAATAAATATAAAATTAATATAATACTTTTCATTAATGGAAATTAAATTGTAATTGAACTAGGATACATAAAATAAGAGGAATCTTCACCTAAAATTGATAATAATAAATACAATAATAAGCAAGAGTAATTCGACCTCGCGCAGTTGAAAATTATGCCACCGCGTCCCACGCCATTTTCAATTTATGCAAATTTCAACAACAGCTATATACTAGTTACCAGTACCTCTTTCACTCATCTTTTACTAAACATCTCTGCCATAATGTCAAGATATTATTGAGACATTTATTTTTCAAATAATTTCAGACAATCGGACGGACAACCCGAATACATAAAGCCTCTAGCACCATTTTCGGTTGGCGGAGGCATAAAAATAAATCTTTGTCTTGAATTTATCTCATGGTTAATGAAGAGTTTTGACATGCTATAATTCATCAGCAACTATGAAGCTTTTTGGTATTTTATGCTAGCTAGGTTACATAATCCTTGTTATATAATTTTAATCACGACCATAATCTTCTAATTTCTAAAAATTACTTGGCAATCAAAGAGATGGACAAATGAAAGTGCATATTCGTAGTCACGAAACTGAAACTGAAACTGAAACAAAGTAAATAACCACTAAAATCCCGTATAGAGATCCCATTACTTGACCCTACCAATTATTAGAATATAAAGTTTCTGTGATTACCAATGTCAGTTGGAGAATCTTCTTCGTCCGAGCCATCAGAGCAATGGTTTGTTCCATCATTTCTGAACACATGCTGTATACACTCGCCTGACCCACACTCGAAAGTGTTAAAAGAACACGGTTGCGCCACAGAAGGAGAAACGAAGGAGAAGAGGCTAGGGGTTTGGCGTCGTTCTACAGTGAGAAAATAAATCATTGATAAACAAAGTCTGTGAGGGATGTGGACACGTTGTAAAAAGATACACGTATTAAATGGTATGGATCAAACTGTTGAAAGTAAGGGGGGGGGGGGGTAAAACAGTATGAAGAAAAAGAGGGAGAAAGGTAACATTTTGAAATGAAGTA
The DNA here is from genome assembly GCA_029962745.1 of Echinometra lucunter. Classification (NCBI taxonomy): domain Eukaryota; kingdom Metazoa; phylum Echinodermata; class Echinoidea; order Camarodonta; family Echinometridae; genus Echinometra; species Echinometra lucunter. Next base: position 20,538 of record JAPZVO010000890.1, on the reverse strand, counting down.
ATAAGGAGAAGATGTTGTTTGTATTAAAAAATCAAATGAATTATTTGAATGTCGATAAATACACTATCCTAATTACTAGCTATACAAGTTTTTCCTACAAACATTTTATGATGCTCGCACCGATTTACCCTTTCATACCACGTGAAATGGAAATGTAAAAAAATATTAAGTGGAACATATGAGTGATTGAATCATTAGTACAATGGAAAACCATCCAGAATAAAAAGACAAGAATATTTCCACCATTGACGTAAATCGGGGTGGGGGGGGGGGTGGTCTGTACAAAATATACCTTCTACTTTCAAAGAAAAATATTTCAATCAAATAGAAATTTTATAATAGTAAAATTTCTATTTGAAATTCTATAAAACAACAAAAACATCAACCAAAACCCCAGGGTTTGTGGGTGTGTGTGTGTGTGTGTGTGTGTAGCCTACTCATGTGGAATTTCGTGCAAGAAGTTATGGCAAAAGATTTCGATCTTTCTCCCCCCCCCCCCACTCCTTGATTTACGCCGGTGATTTCCACGAAATGCAGAAAGTGAAATAACAAGTCACTGTGTCCATCTACAGAAATTAATAACTTAACAGACCTGCTGACAACTTAGATGCTTGTCAGAACTTGCACTAATGCGAACTTTACTAATGAATACATTAGTAAACAGGTTCAGTGTCATGCGTATAACCTTACTTCGACCTGTTGAGGTGATATATGCGTCCATCTTGCATATGACAGCATCGGCAGCAACTGAAGCACACGGGATATCGTGCCAAAGACTACTGAATCGAATCCTGCTCAGTTCGATGATGGCACACTTCTCAATGGAACCCCCGTCAGGCTGGGTTTTGAGCTTCTCTTCTTCGTAACTATGAAGACAACAGAAGTAAATTATATACAATGCCTACTTTTTCCAACAGTAGTCTTTTGCTCAGCGAGTGCTCTCAGGGCGCCGTCTTTCATACAGAGAGTGACGATTATTCACAACTTGAAAACATTCGCACCTCAGTGCTAGAGAGAGGAATTGCGAATGAATTCAGGTTGCGATATTATTAATCATCTTTTTATTTAAGTATAATGTCATAATAAAGATTTTGAGTCATGTTTTATGACAACCCAACAATATTATCTACAGTAATAACATGGATAATGTATGACGAATTCGTGTAAGAATGAAGATGGATTTATGTAGCGCATCATAAACGACAGCTTCTTTGCTTTATAGTCTAATTGAATCAAAAATACAAAACGAAATACAATTGCATTAGTAACGAGATGAATATATGACCCTGTCAATATTTAGTTTAACTTCTTATAGTTTATGCAATTAACTAATGAAACAACATGGACTGGATAGTTTACCTCCTTGGAGTAAACCAGTCTGTGTAAGTCATTGGTGATCCATTAGTCCAACGGAACATACTTGCTGAATCCCTCGAACCAAGTCCTTGGAAAACAAGAAAATCAGAATAATTTTGTCACCCATGAAAATGTAATTGCTGGATAAACAATTAGTAAATTATAAGTAAATATCACTTGAATGAAGAATATACCCACCCAGTCACTTTCAGTACATTACACTGAAAAATCGTCTTGTCGAAATCGTGGAAAGACAATGTGCGCACCGACTGAACATTACTGTGCAAGGTGTCTTCGAGCATCTGAATTTGGATATGTGTATCATTATCAATTTCCTTCTTTTTTCCCATTTGGTTCAGGAACGCCACGTCTCACAAAGCTGCAGATTTTAAAATTTGATAATTAGAAATGTTCGGAAAGGCTCAAGCGTTCATGATTTTTACATAGTTGTACTGAAGAGATATCGAGGCACATGCACTAACCGATGTATATCCTTTGATAAAGACGTGACCACTTTAAGATCAGCTGACCATGAATAAATCTCGCCTCTCTTTCATCTAAGATGCTGACCATGTGTGTGTTGGACAGTTCATTGGGTTGGTTGGAGCAGAATTCTTCAGCCTCCGCCCATGTAGAACCATTTATCACAGCATAAAGATAGCAGTGTCCTCTGTATAGATCCCAACCATCTGGGCATAATGTATCCTGATTTGGAGACATGTCGGGTGGTTCCCAGTCTGACAGGGAAAACATATAGAACAAAAAGGTTTTAGTTAAAATTAATAGATTTATGGAACCTCTACGGGGGAATCCATGGATACGATTGCATTTTATTATGCAGGAAAAAAAAACATTCTTCATGATACCGTAGATTGGATTTGATAAACAATGGGAAGACAAGAAAGTTATTATTCAATACAACTATGCCCAATATAATATAAAAAAACTTTGTAGCGTGCATAATCCAATTTCACTATCATGAATAAGAAGTACAAAGCCCGGGGGGGGGGGTACTCGATCCCAAAAGTGGTAGGTATGTGCCGCGGGCGAGACAAAAAACGGGGGCTTTGGAACGGGCTTATTGTGAAAAGGAGGGTCTTCGGAACGGGCTTCGGAACTAAAAATGTTTGTGAAAACGGGGGTCTTCGGAACGGTTCGCTTGCGTGTGAGTACGTATGTATCCCTATGGAACGGGCATACGTGCATGCAACTAGCCCGGCGGCATGGGCGCCGGGTGAGCTCGCGCAGAGACGATGGTCGGACAGCGCTCTGCGGGCCGCTTTTCACCAAAAATGCAGCTCATTGTAGCGGATCAATGCGGCCGGAACGGCGTAACGAAAAATATGCGAAGCTTTGGAACGGATTTCTTTCTTCTTCTTCCTCGATGAAAAGAAAATGCTATGCTTTGGAACGGCCTTTTTTTTGGTTCTTTTTCTCAATAAGATAAAAATGCTATGCTTTGGAACGGAAATTTGAGTGTAAAAATGGGGGTCTTCTCCGCGCCACATACCCACCACGCATTACATACTGAGTGCCCCCCCCCCCCCCGGGGTACAAAGCTTTTGATGTATTGATCATTTTAAAGAAAGAAGAAAAAAGAAATGCAAAATGAACTCACTTTCTTCGTCTTCTATTCTGACAAAGTGATAATGAGCAAGAAACTTCACTGTATCAGGGTAAGCGGTCACTTGCACCTCGACTTTTACGGCATCGACATCACTTTGGACTTCCATCCCGTCAAAGATTCCGTCGCTCCCGCTGCAGAACGCCGCAATCGTTTCGCTTAGTTTCCTGGAATCTTTGACGTAGATATGAGAAGTTGTACAGTCTCCTCTCCGAGACAGCCGAAGTACATCGAAAATGATTTCAATAAAAGCATTGACAGGAGCTTGGAGTAACCAGGTCTCATATGTTCCCACAGCCACGTAATTAGGGTAGTACTTAGAAGCGATCATTCCAGGTGAGAATGTACACTCATGGTTGCCGCTTTCGAGGTCCGTTCCCACTGAACAACCTGCAATATCTGCAAGACAATCAATCGCGTCAAATAATATATTTCCATTTCTAAATGATTTCCATTCAGATTTATGCAATGAAGAAAATATCTGGTAACTCGCAAATAATCATGCCTTCAATCTTGGCTGTTTGAGGAGGTGCATTCCATTTTCAGGTTCTCCAAACGTTTATACCTATAGCTGGATCTAATACCTCCCCTTTAAGGAGACAAACATGGTCGTAAGAAATAAAATATTCTTCTCTTTACAGTTTTACTGAATAAATCTATAAATTATTCATGACATGATATCTTTGACGAAATGAATTAATTTTACAGCCTAGTCCTAATTCTTTGCCTCCCCATTGAAGCGTATGTAAATGAATAAAAGAAATTATTTGGAAGGAGAATTTCTCATAAACAAATAATGATTTTCATGAAAGCAGATTACATACTTGAGGCATCAATACGTGCTCTGAATCCTGACGACTGAGATTCCCTTCCTGTTGCTATAGCAACTGTCATGCTTGAGGAATTAGTAACGATGAGGTGAGGAACTTCCGAAGCATCGCAGAAGAAGGTTAGTGTATGGTCTGGTAAATTGAACATCAGGCTATCTTGGCATTGGCCATCAGAGCCTGAGACAAACTGATTTAAATATGACCAAGAAACACGAGTGGATAATAATATTGGTAAAATGATAATATACAGTAATAGTAATAATACTAATAATAATGATAATAATTATAATGATAATGATAATCAGAATAATGATAACGAATAAAAATCATAATAACAACGACGATAAGTACCTTGATGTAGTTCCTTTTCAAGGGAACACAAAGCGTTGACTATTCATGGTCATCAATGAACAAAATAGAAGAATTGTAGCGAAATATATATTTTAGATCTTTTTTTTTGAAAGAAGCCAGCTGATATGAAAACATCTGTATGGTAATTAATATGTTCGCTTCATAGTTTACTCCCTACGTTAATGAACATTAGGTTGTCATGGTGAAATCATTTTCTTTCAAAATCCGAATCCCCTTCTTCCCCTACCATCCCTTGGTTCTGACGTTTTGTTTTCCTTTATAGATCCCTTTCCTCAATGTCTATACCCTTCCCACTCTTCCTATCCGTTCCCCTCACTCTGCATCTCTCTTTCCGTAAGTACGCGGGGTATATAGGCACCAATCCTGCAGACGCAGGCTGAAACCTAATCCTAATCCTAACCCTAACTCTAACCCTAACCCTATCCTTAATCCTAACCCTAATCCTAATCCTATGAATATTAAAGAATATGTATGAGCTTGCGTCTGCAGGATTGGTGCTATCAGTAGATTTGTATACCTGCTGACTCTGCCTAAGTATGATTCGTTGGCTGGGCCTTATTTACAATAATGTGTGTATAATTTTGTCTGTCAATTATGAAGTACATGTGTCATCCGTATGTCATTTATTCATTTTGTAATGGTATGTAATCGTAGTGATATCTTGTCGATTTATGGAAATGAAATTGACCAATTATCTAATTATCGATCTCGACTCAAGTATAGAACACGAAACTACAGAAAATACGAGTGATTAATCAATACGTGAGTTTCTAAGAGAAGAAAAGGTTAGATTCATGGCAACAAACATGTAGGATGATAACCGGAAGTAAATGATGAAAGAAACAACAAGGTACATACCGCGTAGTCCTCTATATCGATGAGGATGAATGATTGGGTTGGTACGTTGACACTGGTTTCGCATGAACTAAACGGTATGAATTCAGTCGGAAAAGGTTGTGTGCCGAGATAAGTTCCGTCGTAAACCAATTCAGCTGTCCCACATCCAGTTTCACAGTTAAAGAGGCCTGCCTTACAATCTATCAAAAGGGGAACAGGGGGTGTTTCACAAAGACTAAGATTGACTAAAATCGCACTTAACTGTGGCTGGCCATTCATACCACTGTTTTCTTTCACCACTGATCTCTCAAAGGATTGCAGATTATGGTCACAAATCTGCAGAAATGACAATTTTTTAATAGTTTATTTTAAGAAGAAAACAAAACATGCAAATTCTTCAGCAAATTCTTCAAATTTGTGACAATAATTTGCGCATCCCTTGAGATACCAAAGGTGAAAGCAAACAGTGGCATGAATGGCCAGCCATAGTTAAGAGTGATTTGAGTCAATCTTAGTCTTTGTGAAACACCCACAGGGGTTTCACAAAATAAAGAGGTTCAATTCCTTCCTGGACAAATAAAAGAGAATGCACCTGTACATAACATCCTCGGTAGTCAAATGATTTCCTATAAAATGGCTCATGAAAATAAAGATACAAGAATCTAGATTGTTTTTTGCTGCATGATATTTAAGTAAATTTAAGATTAATCTGAAATTGTAAAACATATTTTATATATATTCCATCTTGAGACAACAGTACATGGCATCAGGGGTACCATGAAAAACGAAAGAGGCCTTGTCAGCTTGATCCATTCTGCCCTCTTTTGTATCACTTACAAAATTATTTGGCTGCTTCTGAGCAATGCAGTACTGATCGAGTATCAATGGTTCAATTTTGAAGAACTCAACATGAGACCAGGGGTATACCCACACATTTTCCCTATAACTATCCATATTTTGTTCCATCCTCTTACCTATAGCTTCATAGGTCATATAGAATCGGACAAGTGAGAAAATGGACTCTGCGAACACGTTAATCCTGATGGAGTATGACATAAAGAATTGGATTTCTGGGTAGTTCCCACAGATCTTACGAGGTTCCACATTGGTCTGCACAAGATCTTCCACAGTTACATAGTCTAAGCAGTCTCCATTCATTTTTTCCCGGAGTGCTATGAATCTGAATGTTAATCTGCAAATAATGAGTAATTCAAGTGGGCATTATTTTATGGTGATTTAAGTAGAGGATAAACTCTCAAATACAATTCATTAAATATTGTAGGCCTAGAGGTTTATGCTGCCCTACTTTGGCAAAAGGAAGCAAGTGACATTTCAACCAAATATCAGTTATTAATGTTTTCTTATTGTATATAATGTGCTCTTCTTCCAGGCCAAATTTTATGCATAAGAACTCATCCTGCTGAGAGATATGTTAGGTAAAACATGATGACATTCCACTGACGTCAGTACAAATGACAGATACTTTTTGTCAATTTTGTCACTTGCTTTCTTTTGCCAAAGTAAGGCAGTATGGTCTAGCAGATAATACGTCCCCGGACTGTGGATCACATGGTTTGCGTTTCGAGTCCCGCTGCGACACTAACGTCCTTTGGCAAGACATGAATCTATACCCTCTCAAATTAGTAAGAAAGGGTTACATAAGGACTGCTGAAAACCAATCTGAATGCTTTCGCCACTGCCCCGCATGCATGCATGTGAACGGTGCAGAAATGGTAGGAATGTTCCCGAAAGAGTGGAGATGGTGCACACGCATGTGTGGGCTAAAAATCCAGTGATCAGGGTAATCATAGTAAACACTGTAAAGCGCAATGAAGTATTCTCGTTATGCCCTCTGTAAACAAAGCATAATATTATTTTCTTTATCGTTATTATTATGATCACTGTTGTTGTCATTACTATTATTTTCATTGTTATTATCAATATTGATATTATTACTATTATTTTGTTATTGCTATTATCATTACTATCATTATTATCATCATTATTATTGTCATTAATGTCATTATTGTCATTCACCTAGCTCTGTATCATACCTTCTTCTGTTTTCTTTTCTTTACTTTCCTTTTTCTTTCTTGAAGAGTCCACGTCATTACAGGCATTGCTTTTTCGTGAATTTCTCCTTTCCAACATCATTTTTTTTCTTTTAATACACTATGTCAAGCAAACGTTTAATTTGTTTTGATGTTAAATAAAAGAAAAAAAATGTTGTATGTTAGTTTACGATATTTCTGTTAAAAAAAAAGAAAAAAAATTATGTCTTGTGTTATATTGGAAATAAAACCTTAACTTGGAAGATTAATATTATTATTGCCCTCAATCATCAACAATTCATGCAAGAAATCTTCAAGTGAATAGATACGCCCATAAAATACATTTTAACATGCCTGTTTACGAATTTTATTTCGACAGGTGAAATATTATCGCTTCCAGTCCATAGTTCGACAGTCTTAATATGCACTTATTATGAGTCATCTAAATTTTCCCACACTATTCAATTAATTTATCATTAGCCTCTAGACTACTCTATGGCATCATGTTTTGATGTTATCAAAAAAATTAAACTGAATTTAAAAGAAGCAATAACAAACGAATATCGCATGATTTGAACGTGGGGAATAATACCTTAGATTTAATCCCTCGTCAACTTGCACGTAAATGATCTGGTCATAAGCAACATCGTTGGAATGGGCTGAGAATCCGATATATCCTAATGATGATGTCAAGCTGGTATTCAGCGAGGTTAAGCTCTCTTCTTCGAGTTGGATGTATTCATACTCTGTTAATGACAAAAGGGGTGAAAATATATAAGGTGCAAATGTATAGGGGGGGGGGGGGGGTTAAGAAGAGGGTATACTAGTGAACTTGAATTTAAAAATTCATACATTTTATTGTTCTATGAATATCAAGATTTTTTTTTTACCTGTGATACACAGATAATTCAAGTCCAGTTCACAATCCAGCGTAGTCAATTCATATGATAATAAATTGAATGAAGTACATCTATCTCTACTGGTTTCCTCGTTCGTCCACCACAGTTCAGCATCAAGCTATAAATAAAGATATTCAAATTTTACTTTTTAACTCATAAATGATAATAAAAAAAAATCATGTAGAGCTGCTTAGTAATAATGAAGACAAGAAATAATAAGGCTTGATTCTTACTGGGCAGGATAAAAATATTGGGAGAAATTGAATCAGACATAAGTGTGATTATTGCACAAATACTTTGACCAATAGCACTTCGCCATTAATCTCTGATATTTTTAGGGACATAGAATAATAACAATTATAATGTTATCATTATTTTTTTCAATATTATCATTATCATTATCATAATCATTACTACTGATAGTATATATTGTGTTGTTGTTATTACTGCTATTATCATTATTATCATTATTACTGTTATTATTCTTACAACTACTATCGTTCCTATTATATACCTAAAACTGACCATAGGGCGAATCCAAACAATGGGGTTTATTACGTCACAGTAGGGAAGGAGACGTTAAGGCGAAAAAGGTGTACGTTAAGGGGAAGCGAAACAATAGGCCGAGAACAAAAGAATTCGCCCTAAGGTTGGAATTAGGATTATTATTATTATCATTCTTCATTTGGCCATAAAAATCCGAAATCAACAGTATCTACAAAGTGAAAGGAATAAATATATCTTTAGAATTAATAGAAGAAAGAAAAGTAAATGTGAATCAAACAGTAGACGAAAAAATGGTTACCACTAGGCCAGGATATATAAAAGTGAAAAACTTTACTATAGCCCAAAGGCATGCCAGCCCTCATGTGAGGCCATGTAGAAAAAAAAAGCACAATCTCGATTTGACAAAAAAAAAAATATTACAATTTTCTTTTCTGAGAGAGGCAGATCTATCTGTCTACCACCACCTTGATGCGTGATATGCTCAACAGGCCACCCTCAATTTTAAGGGGAATAAAATGATATCTTACCAATTCTGAATAGTTCAAGAGCTCCTCTTGTGTAGCAAATCTACCAAAATATTGTTTAGAACATTCATAAAAAGCTTGTTCCCAGGATACTTTTCCGATATGGATACATAGAGGGACAGATGAAATTGACGTTGAGCCGATTAATTCGCACAGATCTACAGAAAGTTAAATTGTATAAACAAATGCTTATCATAATCATATCAATACAAAATTTAGTATCTTCTAATGAAAAAAGAACTATAATCTATGAGCACAGAATTTATACAATATGTGAAGATTTGTTTTCTAACAGGGGTCAGGATCTACTAGCACATGTGCTATCATCTGATCCCTTTTACCGATGTTTTCCCCCTTTTTATAATTTATGTGAATTTGTCTGAAAGCAATGTATTGTACTTGTTGTTGGTAAATGAATAAATAAACCGATCAAAATGATTCACCTTTTCATCTTTATCGTCGTCATCATCATCATCATCATTACCATCGGTAAAAATTAAATTTGAAAACAGGAATTGAAGTGCCAGTTATATAGCGGCAAAGATGGACAGTACCACGTGACCAACAAAGCTTGGTAAGATGCTTTAGCTCCCTTAACTACAGTATGTATAAATTCATAATTTTGAATGATATTAATCATGTAGTGGTATTCAAAAGTCTATTTGATATTCAACAGGAAATAAAAAAGCATATATAAAGTGTCACTGTAAATGAAAATGGCGTTCAGCTCACCTTCGCATTCATTATTTGTGATCATTCGCATACCACGTGGACATTTGCAGTAGTACGTCTGCGGCATGTTGACACAAATATCACCGCAGTTATGACTGCTGGGATCAAGGCACTCATTGAAATCTACATGGAATTCAAAAGAAGGAAAACAAGAAACAAATGCAATACTAACTCAATAAATGTATATATTTATAAATGTAAGTATTTAATCTTGTTTGATCAATAATCGACACAAGTTTTATCTTTTTCATTTGAACCGAATAGATATTATCAAGTCAATCTCAAGACCAATCAGAAACGTTTTCAGAAAGGCCATGACATTTAATTCAGTGTACATTGCCTCATGAAAATTAGCTTCGTTTTAACAGTCTACTGTTATAAAACACAAGAAGTGCATTACCGATATTTGAAGTATATGCAGCAAAGCTGAAGTGTGATTTCAGTGTCGTAGCAAATCCCGTATAGATGCAATTTGATTTATTGAGTAAATCACAATAAAATCCCAACGAAATGTTTGAGTAAAGCAGAGGGTTTTCAGTTATGTTTTATACCACTATGATATAATGAATATACCTGCTTCACATAGATAGTATTGACGATTATACCAGTCACATTCTTCCATTCGCCACTGGTAGCAGTTTATTGGATCCATGAATCCGCAGTACCCGGTGAGGTCTACCCCTGGTGAGATAGGTTCTGAAAGTGCCTCGAAGTCAACCTTACTGCCATCCAGCCACTCCAATCTTTGAAAGGATGATAAACTTTTTTGTTTTTGTTTTTGTTTTTGTTTTAAATAAAACACAGATGTTCCCTTCTGTAAAACACAAGTCATCACAAACTATTGAAATTGATTGATTCTAATGAGTCTATGTGCTCCTGATGGGGTGACGCTCCTTACCACACATAACATGTCAGCATTATTCGAATGGATTTATTCTAACCATGAAAACTATCAAAATATTGTGTGTGTTTAATAAAAAATACACAACTTGAAGTTGTACAGATAACAATATTTCCATGCACTAAGGAACTGTCTAATGGCAATGCTGTAAGCTTATAAGAACGATGTCATTGTCGACACTTAATTTCAGAATAAATATATATGATTTACATCTTTATCTTTTCAGGTCAAGCATTCTCCTGTAGTTCTTAAAGATTATTTTTTTTCTTTGATTATCAAAGTTGTGTAACCCCAGCAAATTTCACGAGTTTCTCGAAAGAGAAAAGAAGAAGAAGAAGAAAGAAAGAAAGAAAGAAAAATAGAAAGATAGAGAGAAAAAAAAAGAAGAGGGAGAAGAAAACGAAGAAAATAAAATAAAAGAGGAAAAGGAGAAGAAAAGGGAAGATAAAAATCACGATTAAAGTAAAAATTTAAAAAAAATGATAAGGCAGCTGCCCAAGTTTTTTTTTTTTTCTTGAAGTCTTCTACGTTCTAATGCTACAGGAAGAAAGGAGAAGAAGAAGTGAAAAAGAGAAGAAAGGGAGGATAATAACTAACACAAATGTAAAAATAGAATTAATAGGGCAGTCTTCAATAATGTTCTGAAATTCCTCTGTATTTTCATGCTACCACAGTACTTTTTCTTACGTTGTGTTGTAGGCTCTCATTCCTATACGAACTAGAACATTAGTTGGAAGGGTACTTGATGCTAGTTCCTTGACATAGTTTTGTTCAGACTGTGACTTGATGTAGGCCAAGTGACTTCCATAATCTTGACTTCCAAAGAGACATTGATTTGCTCTATTCCCATAGGTTAATACGAAGTCGAAACATTCTCCTCCAAAGTGAGCGTGCTCCTCGATGCATCTTGCTGTAAAGGTGTCGGAATTATAATGGAAACAATAGAAAAGTGCTTAAAGATTTATCAATTTAATTTCATTCACTTTTTTACGGGCAACCTGGGTGACAGATTCCTTAAAAAAAGAGTAGCGCTCTATTACATCGGACACTTGTAATAATGATGATGATAACGATGATCATAATGATAACAATAATGATATTTATTTACCAAGGGTAGCCACAACCTTATTATTACTGCTCTTCTTGCAGGCCCTACAATACTGTTATTATCCCAGCATTGTCAGGTACTAGTAGGCCTACACTTTAATACACTTAGGTGAAGAGGGGTAAATGTGAGCAAAACACTCTGTTCAAGGATGTAAGCACCAAGCGAGGATCGAACCAAGGATATCTCATATCATGCTAAAATCTAAGGCCTAATTGATTTTTAAAAATTCTAAGGGTATTCTTAGACTGGAATACTGACCATCAGTCTGACAACCGAGGAACTCGACAGCAAAGCGAGCTTTCTGTTGATAGGTAGTCAGGATAGGAGTGAGGCGTGCAGCAGTCGTCAAGTACTCTCTTCCAAACGAAACAGTTTCCTGAGCAAATGGTCTAGCAATCTAGGGGAAAATTACAGCAGATCAGAAACAAAGAAAAAGGACAAAAAACAATAACCGTATAGGGGTAATAATAGTAACATTGTAAAGCTCTTTGAGGTATTCACGTAATGCGCTATATAAATGTAATATATTATTATTATTATTACAATTTAAAAAAAAAAGAACCTCACGAATATTCTACACATGTTGACAACCAGAAAATGAAAGCAGGAATTGGAATATGCCATTTTGACATTGGTATTAAGGAAAAAAAAGAAAACTATGTCGATCTTGGCACTTTTCTGCAGTATTTGTGACAAATTCAGAAGTATTATAATGTTGAAGACGTTTTATACTCACAAAGTAAAGACTACTTGACACTCGTAAGAAAATGCTGTTACTGGTCACCGTGGTAGGCTGGTATTCTATCTTCATGTGATAGGTGAATTTATTAGGGTCAAAGTCATGATCAAATGGATATCCTGGAGCTCCAGATTGTAGGATTACACCTGTCCATAAAACTCTCTTTGGAAAGCGAACTTGCAACCAGGGTGATCCAGTCGTACCTTTGTGTAGAGAAAAAATCAGAATGATAGTTACTACACAGATTAATGAGCCCCGGTTTCTAGGATTCCGTTCAACTGGAGTATCAATAGACTTCACTGCCCTTGTAAAATAGTATCACGGTACTCACAGTAAAACCATGGTACAAGTTTGAATATATATAATCAAATTACCGAGTATTATTTTGTTTGAATAACCGTATTTATGCGATGGGTGCCATGGTATTGTTTTTGCTAGCGTGAATCATGCTATTTGTTGTTTTTTTAAATTGACGAACTCTTGCTTTTTCCGGCCTCAACTTTGAGGGTATTAAAAGACAAAAAAGGCCAAACTGGATCTTGTCTGACTTCTCTCGGTTAAGTAGCGTAGCAGGCAAAGGTTTAATTTAGTATAAAGAAAGGGACTACAACGAGTTTTTACTTATCTATGTTTTGTTTTGTTATTATTATTATTATTTTGTTCTTGTATAATTTGTTCTTTTTATAATGTATGTATGGACCCCTACGACAAACAGCATTTGCTGATAGGGTGTTCCGTCACGCAAGTGGTAAATAAATAAATGAAATAAAATAAAACAAAACAGAAAGAGAAAGAGAGAGAGAGAGAGAGAGAGAAGGAGAGGATAGAAGGAAAGACATGAAAAAAGAAAAATAAAAGTTTATAAACTGATGACACGACCCTTTTGACAGTGTAAGGAATTACTTTAATGAATTTTTCTTCCAATATAGTGCTTACTAGAAAGAATTTGATGCATAAAATCATGAGTCGAGGACTGACATTGGAGGTACATCGTACAATACATACCCTCAGAGACTGATTGAAATAAGGAGCCAATTTCTAAACTTTCTCCAAAAGAGTTCAGACGAGCCAATGAAAGCGAATCCTGGTCACAGCCGTTACATATGATGTTTTCATCAGGAATGTCCAATGATTCCATGCCAAGTTTTTCGAAACAGTCTGGATAAAAAAAGACATTTAGAAGGCTCTTATTATACTAAACATATAAACATAGTGTATCTTGGTCGATCGATAATTTGTTGTCCGATAATTCCTGGTAGGTTGTGATAAAAAACTGTAACTACATGCTGCAAATATTCATTTTGGAGTTAAGGGGTTTTTGTTAGGTTTCTTGGCAATTAGCAGGAGTTCGGAATTTTTTAAAATACGTCACACTTGTGATAAATAAGTCACATATCTATGCAGTAATCGCTATTTATTTAATTTCTTTTAATACCAGCATTTCTAGTCGAATCATTCTTACTTTATAAATGGGTTATTTTAAAGTATCTCTCAAATGAGCAACACTTATTTTTTTTAATCAAATCATACATGGTTCGTAGCTATATGAAAACAATATATGTATTTGGATAGCTAGAACGTCCTTTCACTTCCATCTTCATGTATTTTTTTTTAACATTGATTTATTTTGCTCATGCATTGCATGAATAGTTTAAAAATAAATAAAAATACAAGTTAGTACAAAGTAATTATAAGCAAGAGGCCTTAAGCAAAAATTCGCCATCTTTAGTTCAATCAATATAATAAATAAATAAATAAATAAATAAATAGATAAATGAATGCATAAATAAATAAATACATAAATACAGATAAATAAATAAATTTACACATGGCGTACCTTCGACTCTTTTTGAAGTTGTTACTGTCTACATTATTAATCATCCAACAGGTGGGTATTATTCTCAATATGTGTATATATATGTGTACACACACACACACACACACATACACATACAAACATATATATATATATATATCGGGAGTGGTTTAAATGTATGTACCGGCCGGTTGTACCATTTTATATATATATATATATATATATATATATATATATATATATATATAATGAAAATTAGTCTGCGTGGCATCTGGAAAATACAGGAATCGGAGTTGGTGGTAGAATGCTATAAAAAATAAAATCATAGATTTTAAAAGAAATGCTATGCTCCGTTTTCTTTTAAAATCTATGATTTTATTTTTTATGGCATTCTACCACCAACTCTGATTCCTATATATATATATATATACGTGAGAAAAAAAGTACGGTACAAGATGACTCATGTCTGGACCACAAGATTGATAAGCTTTCGGCTGCTAGGCCTTCATCAGATTTATTTGCTATGTAAATCAAAACAAAATAAAACAAAATAAAACAAATTATAATGATGAGCAACTTGACAGAACTAAATGAAACAAAACGGCAATTAATCGGAACAAGTGATATTACATGATTCAACGAAATAAGGAAAATGAAACTTAATATAGAGTACACAATCACTTATTCCGACTGATTTACAACTTCCATTTATTTTCATTTTTCTGGTGCGTTTATCATGATCATGTTGCTTCCCCTATAATCATCTTGTTTCCGGTTTGTTACCTTTAGTTCTGTCAAGTTGCTCATCATTATAATTTGTTTTATTTTATTTTATTTTGTTTTGATTTACATAGCAAATAAATCTGATGAAGGCCTAGCAGCCGAAAGTTTATCAATCTTGTGGCCCAGAAAAAGGAAATATATCGTAGTCTAAAACTAAAGATTCAAACGAATATTTTTCGAGCAACTTACTATCATTGGTGGGGCAACCGAATACTCGTATCTGAAGGCATGGACCATCATACATCTCCCACGTGTTGGGGTATATGCGCAGTTCGTAGACGTTCGTCAAGGGTGGATCAAATACAACCTGAGCCCATGGAGTATCCTGGTAATCAAAGCTCAGCTAACAACAGACACACAGGACAATGATTAATAACGTATTAGTCACATGGTCACAATGCTGCTGCTGCTGCTGATGATAACAATAATAATAATAATAATAATAATAACAGTAATAATAAGCTTGTGTACCCAGGGAAGCGTCATCAGTTGTTTTGCCTGAAAGCCCTGGTAATTATTATTACCCCTGCTATTCAATTTGAATTTGAATTGAATTGAATTCACATTTATTTCCTTCTGAGTCAAAATATAAAATACAAAATTGTAATAAATAATACAGGAAACAGAGAAGGTGGCGAACAACCGAATAGCGTGGCTTGTGTTGGGGTCGCCAAAATGCATTACTTAGAACATGAAATGTACATACTCAAACATTATTCCACTCTAAAAGAAATGAAAGAAATAAGGTAGAGATAAAGATAGGGAGGATTAAAGTGGGAAAGGAAAAGGGTGGCATTTGTATTATATTATGTTACACGGGTAACAATACAAGTCAACGTGAGTTCGTAAACATAAGAGTAGGTCCCATTTACACCTGGGTCGAGTTGGACAATCATAGTAAATAAAACGTCTTGCCCAAGGATGTAAGCACCCAGCGACGATCGAACTCAGGACCTCTCCTATAAGAGTCAAGAGCCTTAACCAATAGACCACAGTGCTCCCACTACACCACATGCTCCCACAAGGTATAAGGGTCGGTTCCCTGCCATGGCAAGTATTCGTTCTTTGGCCAGACATAAATCCATATTTGTCATACTCGACCCAGGTGTAGTGAGTACCTGGCAAGATTTATTCCTTGAATGCACCGAGCATTTCGATTAGTGTAGCTAAAGCCGTGTAATAATATCCAAAATCCTTTGAAAGCATGTTCTATCGTATTGTGAAAATGGGATATAAAAACAAAACCGACTGCTTCTTGTTTTGAAATACAAGAGGTGTTAAAATATATGTATTTTGTACTTTTGATCTCTGGTAATTCAAAAGTTCAAAGTTGTATCAAAATGTGCTTTTAAACATTTGTTACAAAGTTTTAAATTATCTATTATCATTATAGTGTTTCTGAAAGTTATTACGTTGTCTCGATCATCTCATCATTGTTGTTAACTTAAAAGATTTCCCTACTTTTCTGCATTGTAAATAGAAATGCGACGAAGGTAAAATGTTAAATTTCAAATTTATCTATACTTTATTATATAAACTCTGTTGATATAAAGTAGAATCAAATTGATTGCTTATGTCTAGTCATTTCTTCACCTTGCTTCGGATTTTATACGTGGTTCTGTTACTGTTCGGATCGTCTTCGTTTTTCCATCGAAGGTCAAATGATAAAAGTCCATCTCGTCCAAAGCACTTTCGAGACACAATCCTATTAACAGTCCTTGGATGTGAGCCATAATCCTCCTGGTAAAAACAAACAAACAAACAAAAACAGAAATACTATAACAATCACATTTGAATGAAATAAATGACAGGTCCCTTTTGATAGTTATTGATGCACTATTAAAAAAAAACACACATTTTAAAATCAGCTGATTTTAAGTAATAATTTTCTAAATCGTGCCTTTGATTTTATACATATTTTTGCACTTGGTCTCGTTGCAAAAATGTTTTCGTAAGAATCATACCATAACTTTTAAACAATAATTCAAAACATTATTTTAGCTTCTTAGCAAACTATATTTTTAAAATGAAACCTATAAACGCTCTGGTTACATCTAACCCTGTCATAATACAGTTGTGTATCAACAGAAACAGATTTCCTTGGTTGTCTCAGTTAAAATACATGTATTAGTTGCAAAGTAAGAATTAAAACACAGTTATGAAACAATTTTGCAAAGCAGCTTCGGGGCACATTTAAACAATTATTTATTTTCAGGTTAATTGGGGCTCTGTGAGTTCTTCTTCTTCTTCTTCTTCTTTTTTTTTTACTTTGTTTTGACGACCATATTCTCAACTCAACTTGCACCAGAGCGCTGATTTTGACATAAAGCAAAAATAGAACCTGAATATTGAACAAAGTTTTCTTACCGACCAGAACCGAAAAGATCCATTTCCAGGATGAAATGATCGATCACCTGTCTGAAGTCGTTCAGACGGAATGAGGTGGCTATCCTCATTATCTCCATCATTGGTTGAATGCGTGATATTACAAACTAAACAGACAGGGATAACAATACACATTTACCAGGCGTGGACACGAAACAAACATTAGACTCTTTCGATCATTGATAACCTAAACATTATAACTCTTACCAGACTGAGGTTTTCACACAGACATAGCATGCGGGGTTAATTTTCCGATCACTCTGATCACTTTTCTGAAAACAAAATCTGTATATATTTTTGTTTTCACATTCCACAAATCAAGGCCACAAAATATGTGCTTATCAGTCACTATCATAAATAATTCTGATCATAAAAAAAACAGACCGGTTAAAAAATTATTTTGCATTCTTGCAGAAGAGAAATTTTTCTTCGCAACTAAGAAGCTTGTCAGATGCTTGTCCGACATTATAACAACTCATCATCGGCCCGTCAATCCCTCGGTGGGGGTCGGGTTTCTGGACACCGCCCTCCATTTAACTCTGTCATTTTATACTAATTCTAAATCCACTTCAGCTCCACCTTCCTTCATACAATCCATCCATCCATCTCTTCCGTGGTCTTTCTCTTATTCTCTTCCCCTCTCCTGCTGCCCAACGAATGAGGTCATTCTCTTGGTTCCTCTTTACATGCCCATAACAACAACTAATGTATGCAAAATGGATTCCATCTATTCAACCGTTCAAATGCCATGATATGGGTAACAGGTGAATTGAATAGTTGGAAACGAGGAGTTATGAAGGGAAACATAGATAAAATGGAAACACTATTGAACAGATCCATTACCAGTTGGAACTGCTGCTGATTTTTTAAAGCACTTCATTTAATATAACCCAGAGTAATGAATCACAAATGATGTGGGCTGGAAAGTGAAAGAATGGTAGAAATGACATTCGAGTTGAACAAGAATAGGGTAAATCAATTACTGATGCACTCATATATTTGCCCTTGATCTAAAAATTTCCGTTTAGAGTTTTTAACAATCAAAAGTGTCATTTTTTTTACAACTTATACATGTGAAACAGTATTACGCTGCATATCTTAATGTGCCATTGATTGTGGATTCTACAACTTTATTCATCACAGAATTAGAATTCTATACCTGTCTCAGACTTCGTAGAAGAGGAAGTAGAAGAGAGGAAGAAAAGGAAAGAAAAGTACATCAAGTTTGCGTTTTCTAAATTCATTATTTAGTATATCACCATAATTTACAACACTGAATAACTATCCCCTGCAACAACTTCTACATATCTCACACAGGAGTTTGCTGATGGGATCGATTAAAAAACATAAGGGGCCAGTTGTCCGAGGGATAACTTTTCGGGTGGAAATGCAACTTCTGCACAGTATCTGCCAGTCTGCCAAACCTATTTTAATCCTAGGTTTACATTATGCATTTTGAATATATCAGCGCATAGAGACCCTTGTGGCGATAGGCGTTTTATAAGGATTGTATATTATTATTATTATTATTATTATTATTATTATTATTATTATTATTATTATTATTATTATTATAGTTATTGTTATTGTTATTATTATTGTTATTATTATGTATTTCCAAAGAATGATGCTGAATTCATTACCGAGTGGTGGACAGCCAAGTACTTCCAACCTCAATGCAATGGGTGTTTCTTGAATAGGCCAGAGACGAAGGCGATCTGTGACAATACCAGTCGGTAATTCCACATACTTGGCGCAATAATATTCAGAATTTCCTTCGAATATTTTGAAGTTCTGTACAAGAGACAATTATCAAGATTGGTTCCATGAAGATCGGGATATAGATGATTCAGATAAAACTCGTTTAATAAATTAGAAGAATGAAGCTTGCAGAAGCTTTTCAATAGAAACCCGTTAAAGATGCTTTGTGGCAATACGTGGCAATATATCTTGTCATCATTGAGCTCATCGTCACGAGATGTTTAAATCACTCCCTTCAGTCTTAATAGATGTCATAAAACCATTATACATCCTTCCATTTTCCCTTTTCCTTTTGTTATATTACATTAGAATCTAAATTTGGCTGTATTATTGATACTTTGAAAAAAAGAAAATCGATTAAAATTCATAAATCTGAAATCTGAATCAGAATGTACATTTAATGTTGAAGAATTTAAGAAATGTAATGAAAATGTTTTGATTGTCATGATATCTCACCGCGCCATCGGTCCTCGGTTTGTGTGGATCAATGATGAAGACAAACTCTTCATGTACGCCGTACTCCAGGGAGAAAGATTTTACCCAATAGCGATTATCTGCACCTCCGCCTTGTATGATGATACCTTTTACTTCATAATCCACCTCAAACAAGATCTATCAGGGTAAGAGAGGAGGAATATCATTTATCTTCCCGTTTTATGCTCTTTTTCTTCTGGGGAGCGTTTCATGAAAGGACTTGTCGGATGTTTTATCCGACAAAGTCTATTTTATCCGACGGTTGCCATAGTAACGATGCTTCTCAGCCAATCAAAATCAAGAAAAGATGTCAGATCTGACAGCTTGTCAAACGATAAAATGTTGATGAAACGCCCCCTGTTCGTCAATTCATATTTCCAGTACACGAATGACGATTAAGCGTAAATCCGTTTCGACGAGAGGATGTGCATGATCGACATCTTTTGCCAAAATATCTAGCCCGAACACAAGAGTACACACCCGTCCTGACTATGGTGGCCCTGAAGTACGCCCGGCAGCAGGTCATTTGCGACGTGAATTTCGTATCCCAGGTCATGAATTTCGCATCCCGGGTCCTGAACTTCGCGTCACGGGTCGCGAATTTCGCGACTGGGGCGCAAAGTTGACCGCGAAATTCACGTCGCACATGCACTGTTGTCGAGCGTACTTCATGGCCACCATACCTAACATATCCGCACACTCACCCACACACATACTCTTTGGACAGGTCTTTTAATCCTATCTATGTATTTTTTTAGTAACGTATGAAATAGAAATTCTGCTACTGTAACCGTCGTTTATGAGTTTATGATAGATCTGTCAGACATTTAAGCAACTGA
>JAPZVO010000089.1:15000-99017 GCA_029962745.1 Echinometra lucunter | reverse complement strand
AATTGTTGGAAAAGACTGCAAAATATCTTACCAGTCTGCTCGACTATTGATAGTAAACTGAGTAGTTTTGAATTGTTGGATATCATCTCTAGCACAAGTCCGTGCTGATCTCTCAAAAGAGGATATTCGTGCCCGCATGAAGCAGAGCTTCACTAAAGAAATCTTATTATCGAGTTCGCATAGAGAGGACACTATTTCATCCAGTTTTAGAGATTGATGAAGTGACTTTGATTATCATCTATCGGCTACAAAGTGCACCCTATAGCATGTTGAATAATGTGACAGGCAACAGTGCATTTGTGCATGCAAATATTGTTGCAATAAAGAAAAATATTCATCACTGTATATGTCCATCAAAGAATGCTCACTCCTCTCGCATACATGTTGGTCTATAATCGCTAAGATGTCAATATTGAAAATCAAAACAGAAGGAGGAACAGATAATGATAGATGTCACTTCAATTTCAGTAAAGTTATAACTTATTTATTTAGATTCAATTCAAGCTCAGCTTATCAATTCTATCTTCATACATGCAGTAACTACAAAAAGCAATTTAAATTGTTCCGACGATAAAGCAAAAAGGAAACCCAAACCAACTAACGTTCCAGCAAGCTGTACTATACTGGATCTTTTAAAATGTAATGTGCATGGGACGTAAATATTAAGTATAGTCATTATGATGAAGCATCTAATTAAATTAAACAAAATGAAGCCCACGTACCACACCTACTCACACATAAATGCCTGCAGCACGTCTCATACAAATATGGACTAGATTAATATACATGTTAAGTGATAGGAGCTGTTTTCAGATTTCACTTGATACTCTTTTAATCTCCAATGTGTTTGAATGTGATATCACGGGGTATTTGGGCGCTAGATAGATATTATACAAATATGCAAGGTAAATAATAACGGCTGTTCTTAGATTTCACTTGATACTCTTTATGTCAACTCTTTTAATCTCCAGTGTGTTTGAATGTGATATCAGGGTATTTTAACATACTTCCATTTGGTTTGATTTATCTATATCTATATATTTTTTTTACATTCAATACAGTACATAAACCTTTGTCGTGGTCTTTACAAATCCTTATCTGAAAATGAGTATTGCCTCAACGATACATATGTAACTTGACATAATACATGTCACGTAATTTTCTCATCATCTTAAAGACTTCTCTTTTGATGCATTAACTGTACATTCCTAATATGCTCCATGTATTAACATAGGAACATTTACCATTAGAATGAATATAGGTATTTAGCATTCTTTAAACTACGCTTCTAAGGGTTTTATCATGCTTCTACTCACATCAATGAAACTTTCCAGAATAAGATATATGTGTGAATCTCGGAAATATATCCTAGAAAAATCGTGTTGGATATACAAACGTATCAGCGGGTATTTGACGTTAAGTAAAACGGGGTCATCCCTATGGTCATCCCTATGGCTAGAAGGTGCGATAGTTTAGCGGGTCCGATAAACCGACGCCCAATAGATAGAAGGTGCGATAGTTAGCGGGTCCGATAAACCGACACCCAATAGATAGAAGGTCCGATAAACCGACACCCAATAGGCAGAAGGTCCGATAGTTAGCGGGTCCGATAAACCGACACCCAATAGATAGAAGGTCCGATAGTTAGCGGGTCCGATAAACCGACACCCAGTAGATAGAAGGTGCGATAGACCGAATATACGAGAGGGTCTAATAGACAGAATAGACAGAATAGACCGAATAGGATGGAGGGTCCAATAGTCCCAAGGTTCTATACAGTGCGTCCCAGAAAAAAAGGAAACCGGAATGTTCAGCTATATTTCAGATTGAATAAAATAATTCATGGAATATTATATGTATCTTTAAAAGTTTAGTTCTTCCTCTTTTTGCTGATACCTGATATAATACAAAAGATTCATGCATTGATGAGCAAGAAGAGTTTAAAATTCGAATGTCAAAGTCGAGTTGCGCAGAATAAGTGTTCACGATTTGTAAGGATGCACCAACCTTGCCTAAGATAGGCATGATACATTATCATTTCGTTTATGTTCTTTGTTATGTTTCTTTCATCAAATCTCTCGATTAGAGAGGATGCAGATTTAAAGATGTGTTTTTCACTTGCGTTCATGAAACAAGCAAAGAGGATTTCTGATCTTTTCACGCAATGGAACTGCATTGGAAGCCTGCATGCAGCAAGGTTCCTAGGCTTGCCAGCGTCAGTTTCCTGATCGAAATGTGTCGTCAAGTCCAACAATCTGGAGCCGTAACAGGACTTTTTTCGTTGGAGAGGCGTAAGAATACGTAAATTGTTCGAAGAAACATGCAAACGAAGAAACAAAGGCAGTCATGATTGCCCTTTTAGCGTTTTTGAAATTAAAATTAAAGGTTCTGGCTCCCACTCTTAGTTGAATTTGGAAAATTATCAGTCAAAAATGCAGTCTTGAAAATTTCGGGGGGGGGGGGTGGGAGGCGCGACTGCCTGCCCCCCCCCCCCCCCCTCCCCCGCATACGGTCACGCGTCAATTCGCTACCTGCCTCTGTTCCACTATGATGTGAACAAAATTAAAATTCTGGAGAGGTTTCTGCCTGGAAAGTGACTCTGTGGTAACAGAGTGTTGGTCGGACCTTTCTTGGTGGATGGAAATCTCAATCGAGAACGACTCATCAAAGAAGAGATCGCTCCAGAGCTTGATCAACACTTCGTTTGTCCATTAAGCGAATGTGAGCTTCGAAAGAATCTGGTGATCACAAGATGGACTGATGAAGCACCGCCTCATTGAAAAATGATCATCAGGGAGAGACTGCAAGAACTCTTCGACAAAAGTCATGAAGATCAAAAGATAAACTGCGATGAAAGAACAGGAATTAAGATAGCTAGAAATTAATCAGATAAACGAACATGCGAAGTCAAAGTGGAAATGAAATAAACCAAAATGAACGAATAAAGTAAAGCTTACAAAAATGGACTAAAGACCGAAACAGAGCGTACACAAAAGAGAGAACAAAACATGAATGAAAAGATAAGAAGAATAAAAAGAAACTCGTAGCATGATCTGCTTTAAAAAGTTCTTCATTATTCTGCGCAATTCATTTCTGACATGCAGCAGTTGTAATTGTTCGTAATCCGTCATGCGTGAACGATTCACAGTGTAAATGATATCAAATAAAAGAAGAAACTTTACTCTTACTACTAGTGTCAATGTATCAAACATATCATATCTCCTTATTATAATATCTTTCTCCAAAAACGGATTTCCTTTTTTCTGGGACGCACGTAGATCGAATGACCAACGGGTCCCATAGTCAGAAGGTCCCATAGATAGAAGGTTCGATAGTCCGAATGTATGAGAACGTCCAATAGACAGAAGGTTCTATAAACCGAATCGGAAGAGGGTCCGATAGTTCGAAGGTTCTAGGGGTCCGATGATTAGCAGGTCCGATGGACCGACAATAACGTAAATGCTGCATGTTTTCATATTCTTTCTTATTTTATTAAATTTTTAGATTTATTTCAATTCAAGGGACAACTACATAATATCTGATCTTCCTCTATATTGTATTGCAATCAACCAATGACACTAGAATGTTCTTATGAATTGGGGTTGAGGGCTAGAACCTCCCCCCCCCCCTACAAAATTTTTATGAGTATGACATTAAACCCCTTTATTGAACTTCTTGAATCTACAACAACATTTAGTTAAGAACAACTGCAGGGAAGTGGTAATTTTTTTTCTAGTGGCGCAAGCTGTGGGAGGGGGGACAGGGGGAGGACGTCAGGCGCGGCTCTACGGGTGGGCTTTTTGGGGGGCTCAACGCCCACCCCACCCCCAAAAGAAAATGACGATATAGGCAATTTTAATTACATAGGACATAATAATGACATTGACTAAGACCCCCCTCCAAAAAAAAAGTAATAAAGTATATATATATATATATATATATATATATATATATATATATGTATACCCATATATATATATATTTATGATAATATGAATACGTCAATTTCTCAAAATGTATTTCTGATCATGCCGATAAAAACTCATTTTGGATTTTGGATTTATCTCCCCCTTCATTATAATCGGTCAGAATAATCTACAGGGTTTCATTTTTCCGTCTTTTGTAACTTTTAATAAAACTTCAAATGTAAAGTGTGCACCCCATCATAAGGTTTCTTTGTTTTAAAAAATAAAACTTATGTTATAAGGGAACGCCCTTTCCTCAGCTTGCTCTAGCTAGAAAATAATGCTATTGGCATAACGGGCCTCGGGGCTTTTTTTGTGCACCGTATAATTAGCTTTTCATGTTTGAATAAAGGTCAGGTTGCACCATTGGAAATACATCTGTGTAGTGGCATAATTAATCATGGGGGGGGGGGGGGCTGTGGGCATACAGACTCAGTGCATCGGTTGATTACAATTATTGTAATCTTTTTCTATTGTGTATTATACACAATAGAAGAAGATAAGGCACTACATTTTTTTTCCTTTTATGAGATAAAGCTATTAAAAATAAAAAATACGAACTAGATGCTTTCTCGGCTGTCTGCAGTCGAAAAAATTGCCTTCGCCATGGTCAGATCAGAAATAAATCGCACATTCATGATGGTTCAAAATACTTGTTTACAATTTAAATCACTCTGTGATATGAGCTTAAAAACAAAGACTTTTGTCACTGCAAGCTGAAATGACTGAGGGTCCGGCACCAACAGTATGGAATACTTTGCCAAATAATATAACATCTTTAACGAATTACAATGGTTTTAAAGGAAGTGTCAAGCATCATTTAATTAAATGTCACTTTGTGTAAAAATTTCCACTTTATACTTATGTATTATATATTTTTCAATGTATGTATACATATGTGTGTGTGTGTGTGTGTGTGCTGTTGTGTAAATTTATGTTCTGTTGTTAATGCAATTGTTCTTAATGTAAGTTATTTCTTTTCTTTTTTTTCTTATAATTTGTTGGGATATACCATGTACAAGCATTTTGCTTTTCGCAGTCCCAAACCATAATTTAATTTCATCATTTATTGTACATTGCTATTTTGATATGTGTTTTATGGTTGAATAAATAAATACAGAAAATCTCATTCGGTCAAGATCTAGCTCTCATGCAGCAGCAACTTCCATCGACCAAAATGACAGTGCAACATTGACTACAGATGGCGCTCTTTTCGTATACTGAACAGAGCCGCCCTTGATTCAGGTCTCTGACATGTTACAGTGGACAATGAATTAGCTTGGTTCCAGAGAATAATAGTGTTACAGACAAAAGTACTGCCGTAAATCTCGGGGGGGGGGGGGCATATATCCCCATCCCACTTTTAAGGGAGGGGGGATGCCGTGTACAAATATCCCCCTTACTTACCGACTAAAATATTATTTTAGTCGATCTTTTTTTTCTTTTTTTTTTCAAATAGATTTTTTTTTTTTTAAAGACGACCGTTGTAGTAAACAATTTTTATGTAAGACCACACAGACCAGAGACAGGACTGGAATAGAAGATGTAGAAGATCCCTATGATTCCCACTTTATTTAAAAAAAAAATCTCCCGTACATGTTTATTCGAAACCTTTCATTGATATAATGGAGGAGATAGGTAAATCATGGGGAAATGTCCCACTTCATTTTGAGTTACAGAGAGGCATAACATACACATGTTTTTATGAAGAAATTATATTTTGCCGGGTAATGGGTATGTAGAAACAAACACCACTTTAGACTTTCAAACACTGGCGTAAATCACGGAAGGATGGGGATATATACCCCCACTTTTTCGAGATGGGGGGGGGTGGTGTGTAATATAAGCAAATAGTATTCCATTATTTCAGATGCCATTACGCCTAACAGGTGTTTTGGTTAGTTGGTGACCAAGGGTTCTGAAGAGAAGAAGCATGATATTAAGTTTTGATACGCATTAACCTACGCTTCGATACTCTCATCGACATGATTTTACAAAAAGTCCTATAATGATCATAACGATTGTGGCAATAGTAACTAAAGAAAAAATAATAGTAACATCCAATACAATACACGAGTAGGGGGAAACCCCTGTGTATTGGTCCAACTGCCACCCCATTCGGGAGGAGATACCCGCGGGTTACACTGATTCAGTTCGCTTTTACCTCCCAGGCACAGGTGACGCCAAACAAAATAATAATAATAATAATAATAACAAACTCAATTTATATGACAGTAATTCCACATCTAAATCTCTTTTATTCATATTATTTGAACAGCATAAAATAAGTAGCAGAAAAAAGAACATCAACCTAGAATATATTTTAGCATACAAAACATGTAATCTATTTTCATGAATGATATTATAACTTAGTGTCGCTGAAGGGAAAAGTCCAAACAATAAACAGTTTTGAAGGATGTATATATTTTGAAATACCCGATGCCTTGAATTTATGTTTGAAAGTCAGTATTTGATGAAGTAATGCAACTGACACAGATTATTTTCATTCAGCTGTTCAGGTTGATGTAAAATTAACTGTAAATACCACTGAATGTATAAGTTAGTGTCGTAAGACATCGGAAAACAACTCCAACAGAAGAAACGTTTAGCAAGATATTAATCTTTATTACCTTGTGCATTATTAAACAAAGTAAATTTTGGTTTCGTTACATTCATTCGTTCCCGTGAAAATCAAGCGGCTGTGAAAGTACGTCTTTTGGATACGTATAATATAAAACACGAGTGCATAAAACAGTCGAGTTTAGCGAGATTTTTCGCTCGGAAAGAGGATTGAGTACAAAACTTATATTTTCCATGCTGGACATAATTTTACACAAATGAATAAAACAAATCCCTAACAAATTAAGAAACATCAAGCCCGTTAACTGTACATATTTTCAGATATGCTTAACAATATAACTGATGTGCAAATAAAAATGGCAATCTGAACAATATTCATGCACATGCATTAAGGTGTACCGCAAACCATACATAACTTGCATAGCGCTCAACATGCTCAGTATGCACGCTAGATTACTTAGAATTAATAATATGATTATACACAAGAAGCCCATGTTATACATTCATTACAACCATGATGATTATATAAATGTCTATTTTTATTCATAATATTCATCTCTTTTGTTGAAAGGAATAAAATACGAGTCAATGTTATCACATCAAGGCCTAAACAATTTGATAAGTTATATAGCATTATTAATATTGTAGGAACTACGTGTTATGTCTCTGCGGTATTTGTTTATATTTGAAATGATATAGATGACGGTTACATCATATCCTTCTATTACGTAATCAGTACATAACTATTGCTTTATTTAAA
Organism: Echinometra lucunter; assembly: GCA_029962745.1. NCBI lineage: Eukaryota > Metazoa > Echinodermata > Echinoidea > Camarodonta > Echinometridae > Echinometra > Echinometra lucunter. Next base: position 91,712 of record JAPZVO010000089.1, on the reverse strand, counting down.
GTGGAAATGACAGGTGGTTTATTACTGTTTGCTTCATTTGGTTGACATATCACATCTACAAACTATAAGATAGTGAATATTTGATAGGCTCGTCATGTTAGTCAAACCTTGGTCTGGATCTTGATCTTGATCTTGATCTTGATGGGATACACGGCAACAGAGAATGATCTCCATGACGCCGTGGGGTGCAGACGTTTGCGCGTTGATATTAACTTTGGATGGCATTTTTAAAGCCCTGAAGTGTAAGCTGTGAAGTTGTCGCCAGCGGCAATTTGTTCCAATCATTAAATGTCCTTAGGAAAAAGTAATTAAGGTATCTCTTGGTTCGAGCTTGAATTTGCTTATAGGCATGGGCAGAGAAATGACGACTGTTGTACCTTGGGTTTCTTCTCTCCAGCCTCGATGATGACAGTGGAGATATTCCAGTGTGTATAAGGTACATTTGACTAAGCCTTGCCTCGTTACGACGATCAGTTATTAGTGAGTCCCATTGAAGGTCCTTTAAGATCTTGGTTACACAAGAAGCCCATGAGTAGTTGTTTACAACAAATCGTGCGGCCCGCCTCTGAACTCTATCCAGCATCTCGATGTATTTTACTTGATGTGGATCGGTTGCTGCTGCAGCAAATTCAAGGTGAGGTCGGACAAGAGCCTTGTGTGCTTTGACTTTTGTATCCTTGTTGCACTGATCATGGATGTTCCTCTGGAGCAATCCCCAAACTCTGTTAGCTTTATTGACTTGCTGCTGATAATGGGGCTCCCATGACAAATTACTAGATATGGTAACCCCAAGATACTTGTGCTCCCTTACTTGTGCAAGTTCTTCACCAAGCATGATAGGCCTATATTGGAAGGTAGTCATCTTCCTTTAAGCCCTAGTGCTACATTTTTTTAGGTTTGAAGTTCATTTGCCTTTGAAATCATGGACTATTCTACATATATGTGTTTGCATACACGTATAGCGATGAAACCTAATTACAGCATAACATAGTTAACTTCCACCTTATCTGACAGGCTGAATCGGTTGTACAAGATTCCTGGACCCAGTCCATTAATTTGGGAACTGTTTCTGAAAGGCTATTCCTCCTAGGGTCTAATCCATGTCTCCCTTCTCCGCTTTAAACATGTTAAAAACTGTATTCTGAAAATTGTTATCATGATTAAGCTGTAAAAATACAGGAAATTATAAGTTGATTCCATGCACTCATCCAGTTCGTTATAAACACAATATCAGACATGGCAACAGATATTAAATATTCTAATCAATACAATAATCAATACAATATATATATATTTTTGATAAGTCTTATCTTCAGTATGTTCTCATTCATACTACTTATTTAGTTGCACATTATCATGATCATACAGGAAGATTATGTGAATTATATGTGAGTAAAATGAGCAAAGACACATAGAGAATGAATAAATACACAGTACATGTTAATGCATGTATACGAGACAGCAAAAAGAAAGCTAATATCAGGCGTGAAGTCACCACAAATAAGTTCAATAATTATTATATGACCATATAAACACGAACAGCCATATCCATAATAAAACACAGTGATACATAGCAGGTTTAAAATACTGGAGTAATATAACGGAACTAAATCATACAGTGTCAATGTTTATTGATTGTGACATACCTAAGAATATATATACACTGATATACATGTACATACATACTTCATGATTATCAATTTGAAACCCATTCTGATGAGCGGATACTATTTTTCTTTGTATTTTTGACGCTTTATCTTAAAAAATAGCATCATTTGATTACCTGACCGATTGTAGTTAGATCTATTTCGAGTCAAATATTCCCATTTTTCTATTCGGTTTATCATTCTGTTCGTACAATAAGAACAGGCTTATAAATAGAAACCAGAGAACAAACTAACTGAATCACTATAAAATATAAATAAATATGGGGGATTAAGAGAGTCCAGTAATATCCTCAGACAAATAAAATATAATACAATTAGGAAAAGTTCAGTGCATAACCAAGATATGAATTCATTCTCAATTTTCAATTCTTAATTCGGATGTTTGCATCATTCTATATTTGCTCTTTTTGGATTTATGTACAGATTGATTGAGGACTTTATTGGAAAACATCCATTATCGCAGTCCGAAGACAGAATTGCAATGGTTACACTAAAAGTAATACAATACTCAATTTCGAACAAATAAAGGAATTTCAGTGTAAAAATTGTAACGACAATGAAATAGCAAATAAAGTAAAGATCATTTTAAGATATGTAATGAAAAGCAATTTTACCAATAGAGTCGATACTAGCATTCAGTAATAAACACGTATATACATATTTCGAATCAGAGATTAATTCTTTTACCATTGACAGAGAACTAAAAAATTAAAGGAAAAAAAGATAAGCAATGAGGACAAAAAAGCAACCAGATTGTATATGATAATAAATGTTATTTCTAGGAAAGAAATAAATGTGAATGAATTTCAATTAACAATAAGTAACTTTACTTGCAAATTATACATTTGCAAGTAAAGAACTTAATGCTCAAGTATGTCTCGCAATTTCATATTTAGTCTGTGAGTCGCATAACTGTTTTTATTTTTGTTGTGAACCACTGAAAGCATTATCATTTCGAAATGCCGACAGAGCTGGAAACAGGTAAGTATCGAGGGCTGCCATGAAATTGGAGACCCACCACTCCTAATAGATTCCATCTATACATGTTTCATTTTTTATTTATTAATCGTAAGTTTAAAGAACCGTATTTCTAGGAACATCAACTGCTAAATGGGTTAGCACTCATGATTCTTTACATGCAAGCAGAAAACATAAACGTTAACTGTGTTAGCTAAGTTGTTTATTTGATCATATATGTCAGGCTTCCTTTGAAGTGACTGAATGAAGCTGATAAATTCCTCTCGTTGTGGAGCATGATGAGCATTGTGCAGGATACAGTCCTATATCCGGGTCACCCAAGCTTGTCTGACTTGTGTAAAGTGCCTCCTCGACCTGCTGCTCACTGAAATTTCAATTAAAAGGGAGAAAGGGAGAAGAAGTGTTTAAAAGGCAAAGATCTAACATTATTTATTTCCTTAAACTGTTAAAGTCGAAGTATTAATGGGGTCCCCGATATGATTATGTTTAGAAAGTATAAACAATTAAGTTGGGAATTCCAGGAGTACAACTTGAATGAGTTCTTAATGGATAAACTTTTGATTTAACCTGAACGATCTGTTTAATCTACCAGCTCACGCTTTTCCCAGTAGGTAGCATTATCTCAGGAAGTTACTTATATTTGGAATACTCACATTTGTGCATGACGACCTCAGCTGCATGGCCCAACCCAGCATTTTTCATTGCGAGATGAAGTTCATCCACCTGTTCACTCGGTCGAACCCGACGTCTCCAGTCACGGAGCATCTCACCAAACCCTGATCTTGAGACATGGTTCAAAGACGGGTCTGCTCTATCGAGGTATTTATCTACAGTCGAATGCGAGAAGCCAAGCTGGTAGCCGAGAGATTGAGCATCCCTTGGTGTATGGATTACATCTGATAGGATCTCTAGAAGATTGTCGGAAACATACTGCAAGTGCCCTTGCCTGCAGAATGAACATCAGAAAAGAAATAATATGAACAAACGAAAATATTTTTCAATAATTTATCTCATACCTGTTTTTATTACTCATAATTACGTGTTTTTTTTGCAAGAAATTGAAAAGAATGCATATTGATTTTAGAAATGAAAAGCTGCTCTCCTTATGCTTATGAGACTTTTGAAAAAAGTAATATGCATCTGGTATTTGATTTCTTTAAACAAATTTCGATAAAATTCCAGTAATGATTCATTTTGGTGCTAGAAAGGTATCCCGATAATCATATAATCATAGGATATAATTATGTAAACACAATGTGACAAGAAGGAGTAATAAAACCATCTAAACTTACGGATAAGCGATTTCGACTCCATAGTCCGGCTCAACTACACCAGTCGTGAAAAGAAAACAACAAAAATTGAAATATTTATTTGATACTTCTGCCTTCATAACCTAAATGTGATAGAAACAGAAGGGAAAAACTTAGAAATATTTCGAACAATTGTTTTTGATTGAAAAACATACCTTACGCAGGTTTGTCGTTCTTTTTTTTTTTTTACTTCCCGTCTGTGCCTGACTTTTAATACAAAATTCTGAATGGTGAAACTCATTGACTTCCTCTGAACGAGAGAATAAGGTATGTGGTGTACTACAATAAAATCATTATTGAATTTGTATTTCTCGATATAAAATGAAAGTCAATGCTCTACGCTGCTCCTAATAATTCAAAAGGAAGTACTTCTTGCAAAATTAATCCCCTACCCCAAGTATAATGAAAATCTAGTGCCTTGGTGGATCTTCTTCTTGTATCATACCTTCTATTGAGGTGGTAAACTCTTTTTCTACAAGTGTCAATGAACTTTGAAGGATGGTGAGATGAATAGTCTTCTTTCCTGTCTCTTCTGGAGAAAACTGAAGCTCGAAGTCTAGAGGCTTGCACTTTCCATTTCGTAGACTTTTTATGGGCACCTTGGTTGGGAATTTTAAAGGAATCATAATAACGAGGATAATAATGATCTGGGGGCGTTTCATCAACATTTTTCGTCTGACAAGCTGTCAGATCTGAGATCTTTCCTTGATTTTGATTGACTGAGAAGCATCCTTACTATGGCAACTGTCGGATAAAACAGACTTTTTCGGATAAAAAAACTTCCGACAAGTCCTTTCATGAAATGCTCCCCAGATTATTATGCTGATGAACAAGATATCATTGGTAGTCCATCGTTACGATGAAGACGAAGAACAACCCTTCAAGTGTTTTATGTGGGGGTATGTGTGTACGTGTGAGTGTGGGTGTGTGTGTGTGTGTGTGTGTTTTCTCGAGTGACTCCACAGTCCAATTCTGCCAGCACAAACTGCGTAAGCCACAGATCATGCAGATAAGGTTTGTCAATATTGCTTCAGCCTTTTACTTTCTGGCAGCTCTTTTGCTCTCAGCAGTTTGATGGCGTTAATGATGATGATGATGATACTACTACTAATAATAATGATAACGATACTTTTATCGTCATTATTATCATTATCACAGTCATTATGATTCACACGAAGTATTTTTCAGCCGCTACTAACGAGAACAGTACTTTCCAAAAGACTAAGTATCTTTATCAATAATTGGTGTGTACAAAGAAATATATAATATATTCACCATTCTCTTAGTTTTTTTCGACCCGTCGTCGCACAATATCTTTAGGTCTCCAGCTTTCGGATTAATGGCGAACTTGAATTCCTTAGTGACCTGGCAATAGGGTATAGAAGAACTCTTCTCTTTCTTCTTTATTACCTAAGATATGAAAAAGTATAACTCAAACTGAAATAGTGTAAATAAAAACTACTTTGCAGCCCAAAGTTGATCTTGGACCTAATATAAAACAATATATCATAGCATAACAAAACATAACATAACATAAAGTTACAATCCTGTGTAAAAAAAAATGCTCGGTAAAGTTGACTGATTTTCCTTAATTATTGCATAAAAAGTGAAATATGGTAGAGGAAAATGTATTAATATATATCCAGAGCATTTGTAAAATGAATGAAACAATTCCGTTTCAAAATAAGCGTTATAATAATTTTTTTTTTTATTTCATCCGGTACCTAAAACACTAAAGTGCTTAATACCTCTACATAGTACTGGAATGGATGAACTATGTAGACACGCAGTGATGGTCTCGCTGTAGAAGTAATGAATATGGGATGGAAGGCTGCACAAGTGAAGTGAACTCTAACATCGGCCATAGACAAGGCCCAGACTTGAAGATGACGTGTACAAAACTTAATAGTTTCTTTCGAGATATGGAAGCCACGTGACGTGCTTGTAGACAGCTTCCTGCGACCGAATGTTCCTTGAAAATAAGATAAAAACAAAATGCAAAATGGGCTAAATGTTGATAGCTATAAGGATAGCAATTCATTTCGGAGAAGTTTTTAAGATCTAAGAAAAATTGGATATTTTTGTCAGGTAAAATATGTGGCTTTTAGTTGTTGCTTTGGATTGTTTGAGAAAGAAGTCAATTAAACTAACATTCATTCCCAGAAAAGGAACATTATCATTCTTAAAACCTGTACTGATATAACAATTAACGAGATATTTGAATTCGTCACATGACGAATTTGTTGGTCTGTCGGTATCTTTTAGGTTTCGACATAGAGAGTGATAAAGTAGTTGGTAAAGACTACTGATAAAATTTTTACTTCTCGATAGGAGACACACGTCTAGAAATTGGATGATTTGATATCGCAGCATTATGAAAAGGTGACCCAAAGCTTTATTTTACCTCAACTAATTAAATTTTCTATAGGGTTGTACATAGACTACTGTGCACTGCATTGCAATTGTCATAACCGGCCAAAATCGGGCAATTTATTTCATTGACTCTGACAGTATATGTAATCATAGCTAAAGAGGAAAGTAATATGAAATGTAAAAAGAAAGCAAAAGGAACCCCCCCCCCCACCCTCCGGGACTCGAACCAGGGATCCTGAACATATGAGGCAAGTTCTCTAAAGGTATGCCTCAAGAACCAGCTCATAGAGATAACACGTAGATGGTAAACGAAAATCTATATCAAATTCTCCAGTTAAAATTTGGACATGTTTCTGGTTAGAAAAAAACATATGGACGTATAATAAAGAGATATTTCTCAGCTACACTGTACTAGAAGCTGGGCGAAAATCAAGCAGAAATAATGGAGATGCTGATCAAAGAAGATGAGAATGTATAATCAAGAATTACGTAAAGGTCATGTCCCATAGAGAATACACGTAAAATGAGAAAAATTGACATGGTACCCTTTATCGTGAATTTAAACCATGATGACCTCATCAAAATAAGCAACCATGAACACAAGATTTGTAGAGAATTTTCTCAGGTACAACATATCGAAATCTGTCTGTCATAATATGACACACACCTAATAAATAATAAAGAAAGAAAATTTTGACAAAATCAAAAGGTGATCTGTCAAAGTTGACAGACTACCTAATAATAAGAATAAAGAAATTTTAACGAAATTAAAAGGTGATCTGTCAAAGTTGACAGACCACCTAATAACATGGGAACAGGAAAGCAAAAATCACAGCGATTATTGCTTTGTACCTGGTCTTGTTTTTGTGTACAACATGACAGTATAATCATCTTTCAGATCTTGTCGATTGGCGCAGTGGGGAAGAACTACTGTGGCAGGCTTGTGTAGTTCCTGTGTGAGAGAACACTCTACAACTGGAGAAATGAGTACCTCACCGTCCTGTAGAGGAATCCTGGGAGTATCTTGGGTTCTTACATGAAGGGTGACAACTGATCGCATCCCTTTTGGTATAGCTCCTTCGGGAATGGACACGGTAATACCAAGTTCTTTTAGGCTAAGTTCGCCACTCTTGTGATCGATGGTAGCATGCGAAAAGAGGGGTGTACAACTTGGACTGGATTTCATAACTGAGTAGGGTAAAAAGAGATTGTAGAATCATTGAATATCACTTAAAACATGAACTGTTAAAACAGTATTTTTAAAAACTCATTGCTGGGTTGTTTAAAATATGAACTAACCAACAGTTTTTTAATGAAAATTCCCATATGCAATTTTTCAAAGAACATTTGGCAGGTTCACATTTTAAACAACCCTGTGTTTGTTAAAGAACTGTTTTGACAAAGTGCGGATAGACTTTTGGTACAGAAAGTGAAAGCATATGTCTTTTAGGAAGATTGTTGTTTATTACTGCTCATTCTTCAGTTTACTTTCCAATCCCTGTGTTTTGACTTTTAACAATCAGTCTTTTAAAAATCTGTATAATAAAAACTACTCTGAGTGTCATAATATAACAATCATAAAGTGAAAAAAAAATCTGAGGTGTTTAGAATGCCGAAGCTTTAATACTTTTAATTTTTTGAAGGAAAGTAGTGTTGTCCAAACAAATGTTATGATATTTTCCGAGGAGGACGACGTGACAGCTATTACGTGATAACTGTTGTCAAATCTTTTAGAAAACCCGCACACCTTCTCCCTAGTGTGCACTATAATAAACCATGAGGCACAATGGTATTAAGAGCATGACAGTACCCTCTGCTACTTCAGCTGCTGCATCATTGAAACGAAAAGCCTGTGTAATTTCCAGAAGCCTCTCCCTAGTTCCACCCTGACAGACCCATTCACCAAGCATCGTCATAGCGCTGCGGCGGATCATGTGAGCGGGGAATGTAAACGATGTACTCAGAAACTGCAAGATATCAGATGATCCCATATTCAGGTGACCACACAAATCCAGTAGGTCCGTCTTTGACCGAATTCCTTTGGAGATTTCTTCACTGCCTGCGGACATGGAAAAGAAGCGTTTATTAGTGTGAAGATAAATGATCCTGGACAAATAGCTTCAGCAAATTCCTTAGTGCTCAATAAAGACAACAACAAAGACCACTTGAAGAAAGAACAATAAAACCTCGATAGCTGAAATGACTCGAAAAGATTACTAAAACTTTTTATCCATCGTCAGTAGGCTACTCTTTCTTTCCATTTTTCTAATCCTTAACTTGATGTTTGCTAATCAGACCAACACAAGTCGAAGGGGGGGGCACACCTACCTTCTTTCAGATCTTGGATTTTGAATTCTGAGAGAAGTTCAGCAAAGCGATCTTCTCTTTCTTCGTCTCTCAAATCTTTCCTCCAATTTTCTATGACTTGTCGAGCCATCTTCTGCAGAGCTGATGAAATGGGTAGATCGATTAATCCAACCATGACGTTATCATTTAAACGAAGTGCCTTCCCAAGTGCTAGCAGCAATGGAAAACTCTTCACTGGCAGAGCGACGCTACAAAGTTCCTTTGTGCTTGGTATGCCCCCACATTGGTCGACGTTCGACTTTTTCTCGTCAGCATCTATGTGAAAATGTTAGGTTAAAAACTATTTTATATTTACTGCATTCTTTCAGTGACCATATCAAGATGATTTAGATTTCACCGATTCATATAATCATACTTATTATTAAGTTTGTTATCATTCTACCTGTATCTGATGTTGCTATGATATCCATATCTTCAGGCTCAACAGGCTCGCTTGGTTCCACTCGTTTCACAGGTGTATTTGGATAGGGCTCCTGAAGAGGTTCTTCTGCAAGAAAAGTTCTCATTCGATTATGTTACCATGATTTTAGCAGTCATGACTAGTAAGGTTTTAATATTGAAATTTCGAGTCTTATAGAACACATAATTTCCCCCAGAGTATCAGTGTAGAGAGGATTCAGTCTTCCCCTGAAACGCGTCTCGGAAGACGTGGAATTGCCAAGAATGCCGCTGTCAGCAATAACATCGGGACTCATACGTACGTTCCCGCTACGTCCGTGACTTCAAAATCGTTTCCTCTTATCGTTGAACTACATCCGTATTCTATGTTTAAAACATTTTTCAATTACAAGAAGAACAAGTTTGATGCTGTAAGTACTTCATCAAATACGGATTCAAAATGCACACTCTCAGAAAGATTATCAGGTTGGTTAAAATATGCACCGACCAACTGTTGATTAAAAAGAACTGTAAAACATATGGAGATTTTTTTAAACCAACAGTTGTCGGTGAATATTTGAACCAACCTAATTATTTTTAACCAACTTTTCTGAGAGTACATCAAACACAAAACCCCCAAAGTAATAAAACACTGCATAACAAGTTTAAACAAGGGACAAAAAAGGGGGGATCAGACATATCTTAAATCATCTGAGAGCTTGACATTTCTTGAATTTCAAGGTTCAAGACAACCATGCAACAGGACGATCTTGCATGCAGTGGCGTAACAACCGGGGGGGGGGGGCAGGGGGCAGAGTGCCCCCTGAAGGATTTCAGCGGGAAAATCCACCAAACCACCGGGAAAAAATGAAAGGAAGGGAAAGGAAGAAAAAGAAAGGGAGAAAGGGAAAGGAAGAAGAAGAAAGGGAAAGAAAGAAGAAGAAAGGAAAAGAAAGAAGGAGAAAGGGAAAGAAAGAAGGAGAAAGGGAAAGAAAAAAGGAGAAAGAAAAAAAAAGCAAAGTGAAACAAAAGAAATGAGGGAAAATTTAGTACCAAAATCCCGGAGTTTCCGGGGGCTCCCCCGCAGTGGCTTTCCCTGTAGACCCCCCATCAGTGGCCCTAAGCCAGAACCCTGGGACCCACCCGCTAAGGGCCTAACAACAAGCAACTCGCGGTGCGGGCTCACCTCCACATATTCTATTTCTAGACTTAGTTACCGGAAAATTTTCGGCTCTGCCCCCCCCCCCGAAAACAGACAGAGAATTACACCACTGATTCTAGACTTAATTACCGGGAAATTTTTGGCTATGCATATGCCCCCCCCCCCCCACCCCATAACAGGCAGAGAGCGCAAAAACGCCGGAGCTACCGCGCTTTGCGCGGGAGGGGGGAAACTCCCCCTCCCTGCACCCTCCCCTACAGAGAGCACTACCGTCCTCCTAAAATGAAATCCTAGTTACGCCGCAGAAGATAGACTTTATTACCGAAAACTAATAATTCAAAGAAACGTCGGGGCTTCGCGCGGGTGGGGGGGGGGGGGGGACTCCCCCCTCCCTGCACCCTCCCCTCTAGAGTAGGGGGATCTATCACTCCCACTGTGGGGAGAGGGGGATGGTGTGTACAAATCCCCCCCCCCCCACCCCATACAGACACACTTTTTAAGGAAGAAAATATATTTCAATTAATCAGTAAGTAAAAATGCTGAATATCTATCATAAACAACCATTATATTTTAGAATTTCTATTTTAAAATGCTATTGAAAACAAAAAAGTGGTTATTTTTGGCTCGCTCGCTTCGCTCGCTCGCAAAATAGATAGGAATATGTGTGTGACAGGGAAAAAAATCGTTAAAAAAGTTTTACATCCCCCACTACTCAAATTGGATTTACGTCGGTGGAGCACTACCGTCCTCCTAAAATGCAGTCCTAGCTACGCCACAGATTCTAGACATAGATTAGTTACCGGGAAATTTTGGGCTCTGCCCCCCGCCCTGATAACAGGTACCTGTTACGCCCCTGTTGGCATGGATGTGTGAATATAGAGTAGATCAGCTAAAATAGGCGGGGGGTTGACTGACACATTTGTAGGTGAGAAATGAAATCTTATATAATTATGTCACGATTATAACAAGCAACCAGTGAAGATCACTCATGAGAGGAGTAACTGGACACAATTATATTTGATAGTGATTAGATTTCCGCTCATTTTGATGTTATTTCTTACCTAACTTTGTCCTACATGCTGAGGAGACAGATTCCCATATGCATTCCAATGTCACCGTCGCTTTAGAGATCGATCTTTGAGACGCCTTCCACATGGAGAGCATTTGGATGTTGGCTTCTTTCCTGTTCTGCAATGCCTTATGTTTGATGTTATTAAGCTTTGTCCGACTGAATCCAAGCTTAGAGCCAATCTCATAGAAGTCGATACTCTTGATATGTCGAGCCAGTTTAAGCAAGGTTGGGTCAGAAATTTCACTGTTTATTGATAAGAACAATCTAAACCTTATTTTACTTATTTTGAGAAGAACTGGCTATTTATTGGTTTAGATTTGTCTTGTGTCGATACCATTTTGAAAATTAGGTTAGAGAAAAAATAGCTGGCCACAGTAAACGCTTAAACGCTTGTAGCAGATTTCTTTTCAATTTGTTTGGGCCAATACGTAAAAACTAAGGATGCTTCGATCTTAACACGGGTGTCGATGTGTATTCGCGGTTTTGAGACCATTTGGCAGTGTTTTTATGGTAACTTACGTACAATATTCATAACTTTCTTTGAATTCTTGATTTGGGTCATGAAATAATGACGATGAAGTAGTAATCATATGAAGAATAATCGTCACCATCATCATCCTCATCATTATCATTCATTCTTTTATCCTGTCTTATTTGACTTGAATTATTAGGAAATAATAATAGAGACCAACCCCCACGTAAAATATCCGGGGAGGGATATATCACCCCTCCTTCCCGTCCCCGAATCGACACCCGTGAATCTAAACATGCTAAGAGGAAAGCTTTTGGGAATCGAAGCAATAATTACAAAGTTGTCTAGATCCTCTTCAAACACCATATTATTATTGCCTTTAATTATTCATTACTCTTTCTACCGTCCTATCTACCCCAATCGTTTGATAGAATACAATATATTATATATATATATATATATATTATATTCGTATATAATTATATTGTATTGTTTTGGTTGTTCTAGTGTTTGTATTGTTTTACTTCATACAGTTCCTCTGCCATCAATTAGTGAACCGGGAAAACTTTGTTGAGATTCGATGTCTTTCCATCTTATAAATGCCTCTCTTTGTCTCATTAAATCTGTCTCCTCGTCTGTTAAAAATAACAGGTTCAGCTTTTGATCATTATTATTTTTTTTTTATAATTTGGCAGGTATTTCGTTATGAAAAACAAAAGATATTCTCACCCAGTGGAAGACACATCTGAATATTGTTCATCCACAAAGAAAGAACGACATCGTTGCATTAGGGGAAAAAAAGCACATGACAGATACTCAGGTTAGTTTATTTCGATATAATAAAAACGATTCAGTGAGGAAGAATAACATTCAGATAATATCTGTTTTAACGTACTCTCATTATGACAAGAGCATTCTTTTTTTCTTTGTTGTAGGGCGCTGTTCTGCTGCTTGCCTTAGATAACCTACATAAAGAAAATAGCCACATAGACGTCCTATTTTTGGGGGAAAAATCTGGTTCGAATTCTTTTATATTTTGAACACCCAGGTGCTTATCGGAATTGAATAGAAATGTTGCGTAACAGGGGAAACAAAATGACGTTCAAATCATGGGTTGTCGCTCGGTACTCTAGCTTGCCCCAGAACCCTTTAAACAGAGTTTGGCCAACTTGGTTTCAGTGAGTTGCAACATGGCGGAATTTCTTTTATATTGTGCTTGCGGAACAAACACTATGCGCCATGTTGTGCCCTACTGGAATCGAGTGGGCCAAACTCTGTAATAAACACTGATAAAGGGCTCTGGCTTGCCCAGGGTTTACAATCTACTGTTATTTTATATCTAAAATTTGATAATATTCTTGGCATCTTGGACTTGTAATCATTTATGTGCCAGTCTGTTATATCATCGTCAGAGAACGATATGAGTAGTATGATTTGATGTGCATTTTAGCTGCGTTCACCTGAGTTGTTCAACATGTACCGGCAATCATACAGGAACACTAAGTAGATGTTCAACGTACATGACACAGCACGACTTCGATCTCCTGCCATGACATTCGGACTTTGGTGTCCTCATCACAATGATGTCCATTCAACACAATGACATTCGGTCCAATGGAAGTGAACTAATATCCTTTGAAGGTTTCGATGGTGGTAGTACGAATGGATGTAGAAGGCTTCACGGTACACCAAGTATTCTTTCTTGAAGATGAGTATGGTCCTGAAAAGGACGTACTCACTCTCGACGTTTCGGTAAGCATAATAAAACTTAAGTGGGCGATCTATCGCTCGAAGATCGCAGCTATGAAGGACACAAATCCAACCACCTTTCACCGACAACTACGCTCTCTCACTAGTTTGAGTGGTCCGACTTCTGGCAATTTTCCAGACAACTTCGGTGGGAGATGCTCTGAGCAAGCAAAATACATCAACGACTTCTTTGTAACTATTTGCTCTAAATTGCCTGCTCTTGATACTGTATGCAGTCCAGCCCTAATCCTGCCAGAAAGTCACCCCAATGATTCAACGCTTCAAGGTCTTTGAAACGCTGAAGAAACTAAACCCATCTAAGGCCATCCACCCTGATAATATCCCTGTTCAACTGATCAAGGAATTCGCTTTTGAGCTTTCAGCTGGTTCCTTTATCTCTAATGCCATTCTGGAGACTTTTTGGAGTTCTTTTCCGTCGCGTTGGAAGTGTTCCGTTGCAACACCAGTGCCTGAGACCAACCCTGTGGCAAGTTGTTCTGATTTAAGAACATGTTTAAGTCAATCGATCGCGTTAATCGAAATGTATTGTTTCACAAGCTCATCGCATGCGGCGTCGACGATGCTACTTTACAAACTGTCGCAAGCTTTTTAACTGATCGGACCCAAGCTGTCAGAGTTGGTTCCTGTATCTCTGAGGAAAAGCATGTAACGTGCGGTGCCCCACAAGGAACTAAGCTGGGCCCGCTGATGTTACTAGCTCTGATAATGTTGACATAATGACATCGAACACCACTGGAAATACGTCGACGACTTGACCTTCCTTTTGATTCGCCCGACATCTTCAGTTCTACAGGGTCATCTTTAGAATCTAACTAAGTGGCGTTAAAACAATGACATGAAATTCACTGTCACTAAGAGCAACGTCATGCCAGTGAATTTCACGAAGCATAGCATTAATACATCTCTGCGTCTAAATGATGATCCTTTGAAAGAAACGAAATGTCAGAAAATACTGGGTGCGTACTTACAGTCAAACCTCAAGTGGGACAAACAAGTATCAGATATGGTATCGAGCTGAGAAGAGGGTATTTATGATAAATCGCCTTCGAAAAGCATCTTTTCCAAGGTCTGATATGGTCAACGTCTATTCGTCTTACATACGTCCATCCTTTGGTCTCCTTGCATAACGAGATGTCACGACATTTAGAAGGTACAGAAGAGGGTGTGTCGCGTCATTCTAAGGGACCAGCTCATTTCATATAATCACGCTTTAGAGCAACTCTCACTATGCCGCATGTCTGAGCGTCATGATCAGCTACTGTACTCGAGTCCTTCACCCGCAGTTTATTGACCCCCCCCCCCCCCCCCGGTCATCGTGATCTTCCCAATCCTTTTCGCAATAATATGTCCTCTCGTCGCCTCCGCTCCTCACAACTCCTCACCACCTCTTTTTGTCGCACGACCCTTTCTTTTTTTATCCACAATACCCTTTGCTGTCAGTAAACTGAACTCGAACTGAACTTTAACAGTGTTTAAAGGAGGCAGCAATCAAAAATTTTGCCGCTGTAGTTGTGTTCATACTTACTCTTGTAAATGTGTAATACTATATGTGAAAAATTAGGTGATCAACTGCACTACTTTTATTTTAGTTACGAATCTCCTTTATCTTGTCTAAATCATATAATTGGACTCACATTTACAGCTGTTTCTTATTCATGTCATTATAACTTATTGAATTTTACTTAAATTTGAATAATTTTCATTCTTCACAATATAATTTTGTGTACTAGTAATTATTTCAGAATCAATCATTCTAATATTACGATGAATACTATTTTAATTTAATCATCGTTCATGTTGATGGTTGCATGTGTTTTCTATATGTTTTTCTTACTTACTTTTTAGCTTGTTTTATTGCCAAATGTGGATACCATTTTCGGTATTAATAACTTACAATTAATGTTATATTAAAAACAATAGCCTCATCAGACATTTATGAAATCAATAAATGTGCTAGGCAGCAGACTATCACTGAGAGCTCCAGTGGGCCAATCAAATGGTTCACTGCTTTCGAAGAGGTAGTGAATGGTATTATACTGATCACCCCGTCCTTGGCCTAGTGGTTCCTTTGGAACACGATCTGTAAATGAGTAATTTTGATGCTTTCAGATCAAGTTTTGTTTGTGCATACCTTTACCGCACCGTTCAGGTGTGTCAGGGCATAGGGGCCAGCAACCCGTATGTCTTTCTAAATCTTGCTCAGAAAACCAAAGTAAAGCCTCAAATTGACAGATCTACTCGGAAACGAAAAACGCACGCCATCGACTATGTGAAAAGGAATTGCGAATTATGGAGGTGAATATTCGTGGGTTGAGGTCCAATACTGGAGAACTCTCCAATGTGTGTAGGGAGCAGAAACCAAGTGTTGTTGTTGTTGTTGTGGAGACCTTCTTGGACTCCAGTGTTCTAGATGGTGCTGACTGTATAACCATTCTTGGTTATTCATTGTGCTGTCCTAGAGATAGGTTAGGAAGTTTAGGGGGAGATATTGTAGTTTATTGTCAGGAGGGCATTACTGTTCATCATGACCCAGGTGGTGATCCTAACAGTTTTGAGCTTGTGTGGTTTACCGTAACTCTCCTTTCCCAGAAGTTACTCACTGGAGCTGTGTAAAGACCTCCCAGTGCCAATAGTGATGTTCTTGAATACTTAGACTCTAACACTTTGCCTAAACTAAACGAACTTGATGCCCACTCTGTAATACTGCTCGGCGACTTCAATGTGCACCACAAAGATTGGTTTCACAGTCGAATTAGAGATGCAGGTGGCCAACGTTACCAGCATCTTTCAGACTGTCTTGGCCTTCAGCAGATAGTGAATGATACGACTAGAGGAGATCAAATTCTTGATCCTGTGATGACCAATCTATCAGCTACAGCGACCACTCTTGCAAACCTTGGAACTTCAGACCATGACCCAGTTCTTGTACGGCTGCATTCTACACAATATAGAGACCGTCCTCATAGGAGGAAGGTTTGATGCTATGAAAACCAAGCTTTTGGGAGATGAGAGGTTATTTCTCATCAGTTGACTAGCCCAATGTCTTTCACCAAAAAACAAAAAAAAAATCCAGAAGAGGCATGCAGAAGGGTCACTGAAATCATTTCTTATGCCATGAGCATGCATATCCCAAATAAGACAGTTATGAAAAAACCGGGAGATAAACTTTGGTTCAATGACAAGTGTAGAAGAGCGGCTAAAAGAAAGCGCAGACTGTTCCAAAAGCAGAAATCAACAACTCCGCACAAAATAAGGAGAAGTTTGTTCATGCTCGACAAGCCTACAACAAGGAAGAAAAAGAGGCAAAAAACAGGTACCGAAACAAACTCAAAGAGACTCTAACTGATAAATCACTTAGCAGGTGGTGACGTATAGTCAACTCCTTGTCTGGTCGATCTGGCCTCACTGATATCATTCAGCATTATGGCACCTCTGACATTACAGCAAAGGACAAGGCCAATGCATTCTGCCGCACTTTTGCGGTTGAGTGTAGACTTCCTAATGCTGGTGATTCATCTCCAAACATTATGAAATCTGGAAACACCTCTTTACAGGGCATTATCTTTAAACCAAAGCAAATACACAGGACCCTGAAGCAACTGAAGCAAGACAAAGCTAGTGGCACTGACCTCATTCCACCTCGAGTGCTGCGCGAATGCAGAGCAGAGCTGGCAAGCCCTCTTTGTCGTCTCTTCTAACTATGCTTCTCATATGGTGTTTTCCCAAGTCAGTTGAAAACAGCTTCAGTCATACCAGTACGTAAAAGAGACTCAAAATCTGATCCCTCAAAGTACCGCCCTATATCACTACTAAGTTGCATTAGCAAGGTTATGGAAATAGTAGTGAACATGCAGTTACAAAATTACCTCTTTAGGAATGACTTGATCTCTTGCAGACAGTTCGGTTTTAGGCCAGGTCACAGCACCGCTGATCTCTCAACAATCTTCTCACAAAAGTGGAATAGCTGTCTCGACAGAAGTGAAGAGGTGTGTGTTGTAGCTCTTGACATCAAAGGTGTATTTGACAGAGTATAGCACAATGGATTACTTGCAAAGCTACTTGCAAAGGGAGTATCTGGTAATCTTCTCTTCAGAGCTACCTCTCTGGCAGGTCAATCAAAGTTGTTCTTTCTGGGCAGGCATCCAATACGGCAGGTATGAATGCATCTGTACCTCAGGGTTTAGTTTTTGGCCTACTTCTCTTCTCGGTTTTCATTGATGATCTCATCAATATATATGAGAACAACCTGTACCTGTATGCTGACGACCCAACCCTATTTCCTCCAAATGGATCTGTTTAGGAATGGGACTCAAGTTGCTACTAGTTTGAACAGGGACTTAAGGCTATGGTGATATCTAGGAAGAGAAACCCATCCAACATTAATCTCCAATTTGGTAATCACGTACTGGAATTGAAGGACCAACTAGAGATTGTGTGCATATCCACAGACAGCATGTTGTTGTTGGCCAAAAACCTCTCTGATTATTCTAAGAGAGCTGGCCAGAGGACTGGAACACTGGGAAAGGTAGCCAGTAACCTCAACACCACTGGCAGAGCAACAGTGTACAAACCACAAATCCAAAGTGTCATGGAGTATGCCTCGTTATCATGGATAAACGCCTCAGCCACACGTCTCACCCAATTGGATAACATCCAGAGAAAGGCCCTCCAAATCATAGGATCTGTTGAGGCCTCTGCATGCAAACAGTTGACTATCACAAGCCTAAGCCATAAGCGGCATGTAGCTGCTGTTACAGTCCTGTACAAAATGCATACTGATAACTGTCCAGTGGATTTACAGTCTTTGCTGCCTCCACCATATGAAAGGCGCAGAGTTACTCGCTCTAGCTTATCCTTGCCATTTCATGCCCTCTCCTTGCCTGCTGTCAGAACATCCACACTAGACAGAGGATTCATTCCCACTGCTGTTCGCTTGTGGAACTCCCTCCCTGACCATGTTGTAGGGAATGTCTCAAATGCTGGACTCCAGGCATTTAAATGCAGAGCGCACGAATACCTCCTTGATCTAACATGATATGATCTTATTATTTAGAATTCGAGTAGTTTGTTAATTCGTTTGACAATTATTCGTTTAGAAAGCAGTGAACCATTTGATTGGCCCACTGGAGCTCTCAATGAGAGTCTGCTGCACAGCATATTTAGTGATTTCATAAATGTCTGGTGAGGTTGTTGCTGTTCCTCTATATATATATATATACAAAAGAAGAGTGAAAAATTAACTTTATTGTCAAGAAAATTATACAAACTGCCAAAATTCTAAATACTAAGATCATATCATGTTGGGCATCCGCGCGCTCTGCAATTAAACGCCTGGAGTCCAACATCCGAGACATTCCCCACAACACGGTCAGGGAGGGAGCTCCACAACCGGATAGCAGATGGAATGAAACCTCTGTCCAGTGTGGATGTTCTGACAGTAGACAAGAAAAAGACATGGAGCGGAACGGACAAGCCAGCGCTATGCATCCCGCACAGGACTGCAACAGCCACACACCGCCGATGATTTTGAGCTACCAAACTTGTCACATTTCCTTTTCACAACCATTGATGATAATGATATGATAATGAAGAAGATGATGATAATATCAATAACAACATCAATAATACTAGTAATAAAAACAGTAATAACAATAATAATAATAATCAATAACAAGGATAATAATAATAGTAATAATTATGATATATATATATATATATATATATATATATATACACGTGAAAGAAGGGTAAGGTACAAGATGACGCAGGTCTGGACCACAAGATACATCCAAACCTCTCTCGCTATATGTATATATATATATATATATATATATATATATATATATAAATGATGATAATATATACCATAATGTTATGTTACTATATTACGATGTGATACCTAAATCCATTTGTAAAAATATAAGTGTGCAATAGCTGTTTTATTTTAGATTGATGACAATGTTTAATGTTTTAATACTTCCCTGTTTTCAACTTTGATGTATTTCATCAGTTTATTTCTCATGTTCATTCTTATATTGTAAATTCAATGTGATTCAGCTATTAGCTGCTAATGCGAATGTTTTAATAAATACCTGAATGAATGAATGAATGAATGCGTCTATTTTACAGTAAGAGCTTCAAATTCCCTTTTCCCTGTTTTTGAATGGGGTTCACTGGAAATTTTCAAGGGAAAATTATTATAACCTTTTAGGGTTACCTCAAAAGATGCCCCTAAAAACCTTGGCATCAAGTCATTACAGAAGATATGTAAAATGTAGTATAATCTGATAAGACTGTGTCTATCGACCTCGCAAACAGAAACATGGAACCATGTTTAGGTAAACACTAATAATCATCATCAAATTGTTTTTATTCATATAATTTATGGATATACCTAATGTTTTAAATATCTATTAAGCAGCAGTAATGAATATCGTAATGGTGCATTGTATCATTTTGACTGGACACTAAAAATGGAAATCGGTAACAGTAAAACCTGTTATTTCAATCTTACCAACTTCTGTTTCTGCAGACTTCACGATCGAAAGTAGCATCTCCTTATTGTTTTGACCCGGTGGTTGTCTCTGTCTCCATTGTATCAGCATGTCGCAGATGGCCTGCTGTCTGTCATTGAGCCTCTTATACTCGATTGCATCTAGTTGGGCTATCGGGAAACCAAGTGCCACTCCCAAATCATAGAAGTCGCCGATTGAAAGATTTTCAGCTATTCTGATGACATTATTATCTGAGAGCTCACTGTGAGGTTCTCCCTCGATTTCTCTGTAAAATTAAATGACTCCATGGTAAACACAGTCATAACAGTTAACCTTAACCCGCAATATACAGCCGTGGAAAAAATATTAAACCAGCTGTTTTTGTAGGTTAATAATTGTTTATCATTACTCATGTTAATGGAAGTTTTGAAATAATTTTTACTAGCTAGGCCCTATAAACTCTTGACGATTGGACGTCTACTTCCCCTTACAGATATCCGCTTCATTTACTTACCCCTAGGACAGTTTCCCCGGATAATTACCCCTAGGATCCCTAACCCTAATCCTAAGTATCCCTGGACATGTATCCCCAAAGGACAACTACGTCACAGAGTATATCAGAAGGATAGATACTTTAGAACCATTAACAGAACATGAATGTCCTAGATAATAATTTGGCTGTTTTCCAGGGGGAGGAGGGGAGGTCTTCAATAAAATGTCGGTCTGGGGATGATCGTTCATGGGTAAGCCTGACTTTCTGAATAAGCCATTTTTCACTGTTCTGTGGGTATTTTGTTTATATCTTTTTTTTTTTGGGGGGGGGGTGGGAAGGCTACTTCTGATTATTCTATGGTTCTTGAGTTGCTTTCCAAACAGTGTAGAAAATTTTCCCTTCAAAGCAGTCATTTCATCTTACAAGAATATTTTGTTGTTTGATGACATGAATTTCCTATCGTCTCTGATTCTAATGTCATTCCAAATGTCTTGATTGACATTAGAATAAAGATGTCAATCTGTGTACAGACCAAGAGAAGTAAAACTACTTATTCAGCCTTTTCGACATTGATAGTTTATTATGTGGTCAAACCTGTCTTCCAGAGCAGAAATGAACATGAAGGTACTGAATAATTTTCTGGAGAAATTTGTCCTGGTAGAAATTGCCCTGGTGTAATTGTAAGAGGGGT
Organism: Echinometra lucunter; assembly: GCA_029962745.1. Lineage (NCBI taxonomy): Eukaryota > Metazoa > Echinodermata > Echinoidea > Camarodonta > Echinometridae > Echinometra > Echinometra lucunter. The sequence goes on along the minus strand of JAPZVO010000089.1, from coordinate 70,485 downwards.
AATTCTCTTGAGCAGTATTAGTCTATTCATCTCTCATTAACTCGCTATAATCATTTTTAATTCCACAAATAATGGAATTAACAATGCTCATATGCCCCAAGAGAGAGCTTGTCTTTCTATTGCTGTATGATTGCTCCAGTTTATGGTTTGTTCTTCACTCTTTAATATCAAAATTGCGTTTTAGATATCCTTTGCCACTGTTTTTGAAAGACCGAAAACCGAAATTCATACGTGCTGACATTTTGATAATTACAGAATGAGTGCTAAAGATTCATATCATTAATAAGAAAAATAACAATACTTCTTACCGAATAACTGGAGAAAATTCAGGACCTTCGATTTCATCTGAAATTAAATAGAGACATATTATAAGAAGATATCTCATTTAATGGTTGTCGGTGATGTTGTCTTTTATCCAACTGAAGTGGAGCAAATAAATAGGCTGAAATTGCGATTAAAAAGAAAAGGTTCAAGACAAGTTGTACGTTGCGCAACCTAGTTTCTTTTCTCCCTAACGTTATGTCGTTTCTCACTTTAAAATCTAACGGAAAAAAGAGAACATTTTCTACCTCGTCGATATCAAATTTTCATATAAACTGATAATCTCGTAGTTTAATCAGGAGGGGAATACATTCCAGATAGAGCAGGATAAGGAAATCAACATATTACTTGCCTCTACTACGAGGAACATACATTTTCAAATGCTTAACTCTATTTCTTCTAAGAAGGGGCTTTCCTTTTGATTTCGTCTAATTCCCGGATCCACCAAAAGCAGTGAACAAGACAAACCTTCGTATCTAAGGACGAATGACGTAGATCGACATACGCCTCGTTCTCCTCCCTGTGTTACTGTGATGGTAATAACTTGAAAGTAAGGATCAGCCTCATTCGGTAGTACGGTTAACACTACTTTATGTCTCATTTGGCTACATATTTCTTTCAGGCGAAGCAGCTGCATGACAAGATAGGAGAAATAGCAAACACAGAGTATCCTTTTTTTTTCTGCAAGGTGGCATGAAAAATAGTCGCCTCTTATTGAAACTAGAAGATTACATGACAATAAAACGGAGACAAAATGATGTTAATTAATTATAGCAGAATATTTGAAACACAAAGCCTGTTGGATAAATAAAGAGTGTTGTAGTTTAAGTTACACCTATAAAAATTGTGAATACCAATACCTTGGTTTCATTCGTCCTCCCGTCACAGTCACACGTCACTCTAACGTCATCCGAGTGTAATGCAATGCTGAATGGAACCGAACGATGGGCTTTGCGATAGGACAGCTGTCTCTCCTCGTTAATCATTTCCTATTTCAAAGTAAAAAAGGAACTATATCATTGTTAGGATTTACGGAATGAACTATGCAATTAACCACTGTAAAAAAAGGTTGGGATGAGAGGAGTATAGTAATATCTTTCCCATGCTAATTTTGAGCACACTAATATTGAATAAATCGTCACCCTCGTTATGGGATTCCCTATACCCATGTACAGTATATAAAATGGCATGAACCTGATTATCTTACTTTATTCGCACTGAATAAAGAGACCATGTTCAAGATCATGTTATATTTTATGCATGATTCCGGTTAATTTCAGTGTAAATATTTCAAATGAACGTAAGATATTTTACTTTCTTTACAGCGCATCGTACACCAGCCTTTTATAGCAACCACATGCTATTTGGCTATTCTCGCCAACGACGTATACAGCCCTGGATAAATCATTGAACCGGAGATTAGTTTCATAAAACTGTTCGTAAAGTTACGCATTTACGGACGACTGGAATATGAAGTGCTTAATTGGGTGTCCAAACTTTTTTTTCTTCTAATGTTTAAATGATTGTTCAGGGGTAAGCCTGATTGTCTGAATAAGCCATTTTTCACTTTTCCGTGGGTATTTTGTTCATTTAATTGGGCAGATGGCTACTTCAGATAATTTTATGCTTCTGCATTTGCTCTCGAAACCGTGTAGAAAATTTTCCCTTCACATCAGAATCTTTTGTTGTTTGAAGGCATAAATTTCTATCGTTTTTGATTCTCATTTCATTCAAAATATCCTAATTGACATTAGAATAGTGTCAATTTCTTTGCCGAATGATAACTGATGATAACAATAATAACAACAATATTAATCATAATGATAATAATGATAATAATAATGATAATAATAACAACAATAATAATAATAATAATAATAACAACAATAATAACAATAATAACAATAATAACAATCATCATTAGTGTACAGACCAAGAGAAGTAACACTTCCTATTCATCTTCTTGTATATTCATAGTTATTTAGGTGGTCAAAAACTATCAAGAGGAGAAATGAAGGGAGGGAATAATTTTCTGGGTAAATTTTTCCAGGGCAATTTGTCCTGGCCGAATTTGTCTTGGTGGTAATTATCCTGGGGTAATTGTAATAGGGGTAATTGTCTTGGGCAGTGTTAGTCCATTCATCTCGAATAACCTCATAATGATCGTTTTTAGTTTCACAAAGAAAGGAATGAACAATTCTGATATGCCCCAATATAGAGCTGGTCTGATAATTTTTTCCAGGGCTGAAGCTTGCGTTTAGCCTTTAAGAGCAAGGAAAAGGGCAGCTCGTTGCCATGAAAAGGGCTACTTGTACACTTGTCGCTTAGAACTCTTTATTGATATTGTCCGCATGCAGGTCTGGTTGCCGTTGCATAAAACTTACCATCGATTGCCATCGCTGGTAGCTACCATGGTATTACTGTTCAACAGCCAATCAGAATCCAGTATTCCATGAAGGCATACCATTGATGGGAAAAGTTACTATAATTGCATGTTTTATGCAGCGGCAGCCAGGAATGTGTGACTTTAGGTCCGTCCCAGGATCAAAAATATTTTTAGCCTTTCACTTGTTCAAAATTCAACTTGAGAAGGATTCAAGGAAAGAACTTCACAGCCCCATAGTTAGTGTTAGTTTTGCTTTTATCTTACTGCGGAGCAGCTATCAGCAAAACGATTTTTGAGGGGCTACCAAAACTTTACGTAATATTAAAAATGTTTTTGATACATGAAGAAAACAAAATCCCCTGCTCAAACGACGCCCTTACGTCCATATGATAAATCCTTCAGTGTAGCTTATAGTCAGTTTATTCTCAATGCAGGTTGAAATACTCACCCCTTCGATCCCAGGAACATCCGCATGTATGTAAAAGTGAACCTCAACCTCTCTACCCCTTTCTATTGTGTCTGGCACGTATGGAGTACACAGGAGTCGCTGTCGGATCACAAGAGGGATGAGAACCCACCACTCAGCACAGTAATTAATGGAGAGCTCAAGATGTTTCTTATAGACCCTGCAGTGTGGAGGTCGCTCCGGTGAACTGGATGATCGCTTCTTGGATATTATTGGTAGATCTCGGATATAAGGATACAAAAAATGAAACATTTTGTATTAACAAACCCCTCCAATTCTGAAGAGTACAGTGCTGTTTAGATTGACATTTAAATATCTTTATAAAATAATATTTCCCAATGCACATCTATGGATCTTTTAAAAAACAATAAAATACTTCCTCTTGATACCGGCCCACCAAATAGTTCCAAGACAGGAAATATTCCGAAGGGGCACTGTCTGCTTCCTAGGTGGAGGTTATTGCGCAGCTAAGACACAGACACCAGAATGTCAGAATCAACAGAAGTGTTATGTGACCACTTTACAATGTTATCCACAAACGTTTTGCTGCATTTGTACAATCCATAATAAAAGATAACCTTTTCACCATTTGTTTGTTATATGGAATTTTACACACTGACTTACCTTTGATTGAATCCCACACACGAGAAACGATGTCAGGAGTCACTTGATCAGGGTTGATGACCATGGCTGAGTGTGGTATCCTAATCTTGACAGGTCGCTGAAAGAACATGTTTGGAGGATCACATCTGATCCCGTAGCAGGCCAAAGATTCGTCGCCTTGGATGTCAGTACTAGGTAGGCCTCTTACAATGCTTAATGTGACATTGCAAGACTCACTCTGTACAGCTCCTTGTGGAAAATCCATTGATATGCCATGATGTTTGAGTTCCAGCCTTGTAGCATTGCATCCGACATCAACAGAAACAGTGTCAATCAACGGTTCTTGGTCTCCATTTGCGAAGAGATTTAAGAGAGGAAATGATCAGAAGAAAATGAAAGATAGTCGAGAAAAAAATTCACCAGATATTGGAATCCAGTACTAGTTATATCATAAAAGATGGAAATACTGCTGCCAAGCCTTGGGCACAATTACAAATTCAACAACATAACTATTGACTGCTTGATTTATTCTCGTACATAATGTGTCTTTCCGAAATCTTCCCCAATATCCATTTTTTGGGACTTGAAATGATTTCACATTTCCTACATTGTTTTAAAAGTGATTTGGTTGATTGAAAATACGAACCTACCGCCAGTTGTTTATCCCAACAAAAAAAGCATCATAATTTTTACTTACCATTTTCTTTAAACACCAGCTGGTATGTTCATATCTTATACAACTCCATGAATTTCAAACAACAGTTCTGACAATGTAGATGATAATTCTAAAGGTCTCAAGGCAAAAGAAACGCAGTAAAATATTTTACTATTTCTATCAAGCTTACCTCGATAGGTATTGGTCGTCTCCTCAGACGGTAACCTGAAATTACGTGATAACATTGAACTGTTGATTATTTCCATTACCGAGATCTTCCTCAATTGACTTGATGCCACATTCGATAAACGAAGACTAAGACTAAAGAGTATCAGATCGGTTTAAAAGCAGCTACGAAATTGATTTCACATCATGGGTCTACTTTGTTTCATGACTATTTAAGAAATTGGGGCTACTTTATTCTCTGTTCCTAACGAACGTAGGCCTATATACACATAGGCGAGCAAAAAATAAAAACATCTTACTAGGCTTACGGTTAACGGGATCAAAATTATATGCAGATGAATGACATTTACATTTCTTTTCCTAGAAATCAAATTGACGCTAACATTTGAAGCACTCGCTTCCAAAAGGCGCTAAATCCACTGTTGATCAAAATTTTGTTACTGATACCTTGTTCAGGTAGGTACCTCTCTTTTAACAAAAGTATCTACCTGAATTTAGAGAGCGATTATCAAAAAATGCACCTTCCAATGTCACTTTTCTATAGACGCCTGTACAAAATCTGATAAACAAAAGCCCCTTTTCTCTGAAGTTACAAAGAAGGATTTAGCGCATTTTGGACGAAAGCTCTTCATTTAATAGATTAAACAGTGAGTATCTAATAGTACATATTTTCAAAACCACAAAACCATTATTTCACAATATCGATGTGATATTTTTAATGTAATTATCATATGACGAAAATTCGTATTTAAAACTGAAACCCCGAGATGACTTTTGCAACTTCTGGGGTGCGTTCAAGCAATTTTTTGAAGCTAGAATCACAAACATGAATCACAAATCAAAACGCTGTTACAAAACACGGCTACTGCGAGAGAGCGTTCAAGCGATTTTTCATCAACGCTGAATCTTGCTCATTTCAAGCCCATCCACTGCGCATCGTACTGCGCAGGTTGACCCAGGAAGGTCAACTTTAAATTTAGCCACATCATTTCTAGACATATGAGACTGCAGCAAGCCTTAACAGCGCTGAGCAGCGTAATCGCCTTCCCGGAGAGGCAACCTTCACAGGTTGACAGAGAGGGAAGAAAGAGAAACTAGCTGGGGCTAGCCCCAGCTAGCTTATGAAGCTATAAGTGTTGCTATTATCGCCAATTCTGGGTCATTTCGCTTCGTTCGAAGTTTGATTTTGGTTTTCATCTAAATCATGAGTGATTTTTGGACATGGCAATATCTTAAAACACGTGAAATGCATGTTTTATACTTCTCATTTCCTTTCAGGCAGTGCCGTGATAAGAGTCTGTTTACACTATTATCTAAGCGAGACCTTGTAACAAGTCGAGAGGCTGAATTTTGAATTTTTTGAATGCGGTTAAGTTGAGTTACAAGTAGGTTGTAGAGGAGTGCATTACAGTTATCAAAATGACAGATGACAAGACTATGAACAAGTCTTTCAGTTAGAGTCTCATTTAAGTAGCGTCGAATTTGTCCAGGCAAATGAGGCCGCACGGCAAATCTTACTCACTTGCTCAATCATTAAAGATTTTATTTTTTTATGTACATTCGTTCGATTTTTGTCTATTTTGACCAATATATGCCGATTTATTTTAATATTTGCAATGAGAAATTATCAGGGAAGTTCAGGTCGCAGCTGCGCGGTGCTCGAATGCCACAAGAATTAGAGAAAGTTCAAAGATTGGAAGCTAACTGAGTGCCAAATTCACTCGTTTTTGACTCATGAAGCCTATTTGTGGGAGAAGCCGTACTCCCTACACAGGTTTCCGTAAGCAATGTGAAGGAATTCGTCGCCATTGGGTAAAAACATCAACAGAAAGGACTTTGAAGTTAAGAAACATTATCATGATGTACTTTGGTGTAAAATTTAATGAGTGAAAACATGACTTTATAAACAGGGTAAGATTTAGGGCTCCCGTTTACTACGGCTTCTATGCTGCAATCGAACTTTTACTGACAGAAATAAGTTGAAAAACCATCGAAAGTACAAAAAATACATCATACTTTCATCCGTCAGATATGACCATTGTCTTACCTTATCTACCCATGTATCCATGCTTTATTTTATTGATCTAGAATAAAGTATATTTAACAATATCGGGGCATATCTCATATCTTACATTCATATCGTACACAGAGCCAATCGCGGTCAGCGCGCTTGCCCACCGCAGCAATGGCGTCGCCTATGGAGGGCCAAATACATAAACCGGAGGTGAAATAGGTCTATATCATTGGTGACAGGCCATGAGAGTCAATTACTTTTTCAAGTGGTAAGGTATACACAGAGAATGCCAACGGTGCCTTGGGGAATGCCGCAGACTCCTCAGATTCTACCAGAACAGAGTGTGATCTATTTGTGAAATATGAATGGACCCAGGTAAGCACATTATTTTCATTGCCATACACAGTCTGAAAACGTTGAATCGAAATTGCATGGTTAATGGTATCAAATGCTGAATAGTAGTCTAATAGCATCACTATAGCTTCCTCCCCTTTATCTTGAGTCAGAAGCAAGTCATTAAAAACACGAACAAAGGCTGTCACACAACTATGATTTGGGCGATGTGCAGACTGAGTCTGTGCATAGAAAGAAGTAAAAGTCAAGTCATCTTTTTAGTTGCATATCTGCAGCTCTCTCAATCACCTTTGATAAAAATGAAAGGTCTTCTATGGGACGATAGTTCTTTAGATCATTACAGTCACCTTTCACATCTACCCGACGCAAATGACAGATGAATGACAAATTAATCATGCTAATCTTGCTATGACGGGGGACATCCCTTCTAAAGAAAAGATGGAATTGGACTGAGGGACAAGTGGTTGATCGCAACCGTACCTGGCCACAAAGGAGAAAATTTGTCAAACTTTACAAGAACTTCAGTTAGCTAGATACAATTATAAAATTCAGGAGAAGGGTTAAGCAGGGACCGCATAAAATTTGAAGATAGCAAGAGAGATTGCGCTCAGTACATTTCCACCCTTCTCCAATACTCAGACGTCCCATACAAAAAATGCAGACTTTCGCACATAACTCCATTTTCCAATCGAAAGGATGCCAATTCCAACGCATTACAGGAAAATGGACCTATAATGTTGCAATTTCAAGAAGGGAGAGAGGAAAAAAATCTAGGTTTGAACATTCAATTTAATTTCTTTATTTGCCCCATTTCTTAGAACCAGTTGAGGATGCATTATTTTCTGGGTGTGTCGAAAGGATGCACTTTTTATGACTGCATTATGATAATTATCTTTCTCATTTACATGTTTGACTGAAGAAATTTTAAAACATTATTCTAATCATTCTAATCAATAAATTTGCTCGTCTTTGGAATTGTTTTTCCTCATACAAAAATTATTGTGTCTAATTGTAATATTTACTATGAACAGAAAATTGAAGAAGAAGAACACGTGAGGGTACTGTTATTGCAATTAAATTTTCTAACACGCCTCAGGCAAAATAAGGATTGGTGCAGATAACTTGTGATAGAAATACACCAACTGAAAAGGTGATGGCGTTTGTGGGGGGAAAGTGGGGGCAATGGCATATCCAGCCATTGGGTGAAGCTGGTGCAGTTTTCCTTGAAGCCCGGGAAAAAAATCACTGCAACTTGCTTTATTCATTATGTTTGTACAAGAACACAGGACTCCAGATACATTTAACCCTTGTCTTGGCATCATATCACCACCCCCTTTCACCATTTTTTCGATACATCACTGTTGGTATGCACTGCTAGGTATACTAAACAGAAAACATGCATTTACTGCCTGCTCCTCATTCTGATCAAATTTAAGATGGTGGCATTTTTGGGGCAAACCAGTTTTTGTGATTTTTATCAAAGTAACCAGTATTCACTCAAGCGTAAAATACTGCCAGTACTCATTATTGTCATCCGATGGAACCCTAATCCATCATATCAGTCTTCTGACAGTATGATTTTTGTAGAATATTTAAAAAAGTAAGTACTTTGTTTCCTTTGATACATATCAAAGGAAACAAATAAAAAAAAAATTAAAAAAGTAAGTACTTTGTTTCCTTTGATACACCCTGTAGATCGACTGGAAGAGGCATAACAGTTTTACTGACCATACCCTACACAACATGAAATTAAAAAAAAAAAAAAAAAAAATGTTATCCTCACCATAATTCTCTCCACTAAATACAAAGTATTTTAGGTAATAATTGACTTACGTAGAGAACAGCAACTTTTGAATAGTTTCATCTGTGGCGTAGTGATGTGGAAGATTCCCTTCATCATCCTCCACGTCAGATCTTGCACCATGGTCAAGGAGATATATGACAAGTGCTTTCTCGGGTGTCTGCTCGTTCTGTAAGGAGTTAACCATGACCTTTATGTTATCCCCATAAACACGTTAATGGGTGAATCAAAGATATGTCCAATTTTAAATGTCTTTGCTCATGTCTTTTTGGAGAGTGAAGTTAAGGTAACGTGAAACACGTAATGGATAAAATACCTGCTTGTTAAAGCCGCATACCAAAACTGTCATCCTGCGTTTTTGATCGTCCTCTCCCTGACAGTTCTTTTACACCGGTTTTTCCCGATCCCCTGTTGATTTGCCTACGTAGGATCGGAAGGTACGGAGGGCAAAATAGCGTGAAAGAAGATAAAGGCTGCGCTCTAAACTGACTCGGACTTTTGATGAGGAACCTACTTACCACGATATGAATTCAGATGTAATTCAAACGGGAAAGAGCTTTTGCGACATCAGTTTTTAACTGACTGTCAGCATGATCATGGTTTTAAATTTGAGATCGATAGGATAAATGTTTATTTTTCATCTTCCTGATAATACGCAATTGTTCGTTCTAGTCTGGAAAAGCAAATGAAATGTCTTGGCATTTTATCTACGACTAGCAATATTTTAAATGTGAAGATTGCATAATTCTGTCAATGTTTTTACCTGATGAAGTTTCTCTTTGGATTGGAAGGTGTTTCCTGGTTGATTACAGAGCATAACGGCTTCATGAAGGCATGTTTTTCCATCTGTGGATTGGATGTTCAGGTCAGCTCCATGGCAAACCAAAGTCTCTACAACTGAAGAGTGGCCGTTCTGAATGGCGAGGTGAACGGCCGTCAGTCCATTCTCATCACGTTGATTTAGACTCCCAGTCTTCTGTTAATGATACAAAATCTCTGAATTCAGTAAGACAAATGAAGATAAAAGATAGCCCACGTCAGTGGCGGCGATTTCACGCAACAGTGGGGGGGGGGGGGGCGCAAATGTGTTTTGAGGAGTGAGCTAAAAAAAAAAAATAATAACCGCAAGAACCCCGATTTTACCATCAAATTGTATTCTAGGCCTATAAGATATTTAAGTGGTTGGTCTAAAATTGGTAACCTGACTCGAAATAGAAAAAAAATAATATAGCAAGCTTTAAAAATCGAGGAGGGGACGATCCCCCTTTCAAAAAAAAAATGGAGGGGACTTTGCGAGATTTCCCCAATGTATGTTGTAAAAAATGGTTCACACCGAACGTTGAGGGCTCTATGTTCATACGCCGTTTTCGGAGTATATGCCTGTGCTGGGTTTTCCGAAGTTGGGTCTGACTGAATAGTGTATCGGGAACCCCCTCCCCATGGCAGGATCTGACTTTTGCTTCAGAATGATTGTATTGCAATATCTAATATGAATTTGGAGTGTTCAGTGAATAGAATATATTTATACATACATATGTATATGACACTTCGTAATGTGAAGCTAATATTGTTACCTTAGATTGTTCTGCTAACAAGTCTGAAATATTAGATTGTCCTTCCCTTGATGAGAGATGGCAAGGAGACTGTCCATTGGTATTTTCCTCGGCAATATGCAAGGCAGTCCCACCATCCAGTTTAGCTTCACTGATTGAGGCTCCGTGCTCTACAAGATGCCTGGCGACATCAGCATGTCCATTTGCAGCGGATAGATGTAGAGCAGTCAACCCTTTATTCGTAGACCTATTCACATCAGCATGATGCAAAAGTAGTAGATCGGTGATGTTAAGGTGACCATGCCGGGCAGCAGTGTGTAATGCAGTCACTCCATCATCATTTCCCTTGTTCACCTCAGCTCCTTGACTTATCAGATATTTGGTGACATCAAGATGACCACTCAGTGCAGCAAAGTGTAATGCAGTCAGTCCATCATCGTCTCCCTTATTCACCTCAGCTCCTTGACTTATCAGATATTTGGTGACATCAAGATGACCACTCGCTGCAGCGAAGTGTAATGCAGTCACGTCGAGTGTATTTCCCTTGTTCACCTCAGCTCCTTGACTTATCAGACATTTTGTGACATCAAGATGACCACTCAGTGCAGCAAAGTGTAATGCAGTCAGTCCATCATCGTTTCCCTTATTCACCTCAGCTCCTTGACTGATCAGATATTTGGTGACATCAAGATGACCATTCTTCGCAGCAAAGTGCAATGCAGCCTGGCCTTGTTTTCCTTCCTTGGTCACCTTCGCTCCTCGAGTGATCAGATATTTGGTGACTACAAGATGACCTTGAAGTGCAACGAAATGTAATGCAGTCATGCCGTGTGTTTCTTCCTTGTTCACCTCAGCTCCTTGGCTGATCAGATATTTGGTGACATCAAGATGACCTATATTTGCAGCGAAGTGTAATGCAGTCCAGCCAAGTGTTTCTACCTTGTTCACTTCAGCTCCTTGACTGATCAGATATTTGGTGACATCAAGATGACCTTCCTCTGCAGCGAAGTGCAGTGCAGTCCGTCCGTTGTTTGCTCTATCGTTCATCTCAGCTCTTTGACTGATCAGATATTTGATGACATCAAGATTACCTCTTAATGCCGCAATATGTAATGCAGTCCAGCCTTGTTTTTCTTGCGTGGTCACCTCAGATCCTTGACTGATCAGATATTTGATAACATCAAGATGACCTTTATTTGCAGCAATGTGTAATGCAGTCCGGCCTAGTGTTTCTTCCTTGTTCACCTCAGCTCCTTGACGGATCAGATATTTGATAACATCAAGATGACCTTTATTTGCAGCAATGTGTAATGCAGTCCAGCCTGGTGTGTTTTCCTTGTTTACCTCAGCTCCTTGACGGATCAGATATTCGGTGACATCAAGATTACCATTTTCTGCAGCCCAGTGTAATGCAGTCTCTCCTTCTTTATCTTCCTTGTTCACCTCAGCTCCTTCACTGATCAGATATTTGATGACATCAAGTTGACCGTTCCTTGCACCGATGTGTAATGGAGTGCAGCCATTTGTTTTTTCTTTGTTCACCTCAGCTCCTTGACTGATCAGATATTTGGTGACGTCAAGATAACGGCTGAATGCAACATTGTGTAATGCAGTCGCTCCGTCATTGTCTCCCTTATTCACCTCAGCTCCTTGACTGACCAGATATTTGGTGACATCAAGATGATCATTTGTTGCAGCGAAGTGTAATGCAGTCCGTCCGTGTGTTTCTTCCTTGTTAACTTCAGCTCCTTGACTGATCAGATATTTGGTGACATCAAGATGACCAATAATTGCAGCGTTGTGTAATGCAGTCAGGCCGTGTAATTCTTTCTTTTTCACCTCAGCTCCTTGACGGAGCAGATATTTGATGACATCAAGATGACCGTTCATTACAGCGATGTGTAATGCAGTCAGGCCGTGTGTTTCTTCCTTGTTAACATCAGCTCCTTGACTGATCAGAAATGTGATAACATCAAGATGACCATTCTGTGCAGCGATGTGCAATGCAGTGCAGCCGTCTGTTTCTTCCTTCTTCACCTCAGCTCCTTGATTGATCAGATATTTGGTGAAATCAAGATGACTAGAGAGTGCAGCCCCATGTAATGAAGTCGCTCCGTCATCGTTTCCCTTATTCACCTTAGCTTCTTGACTGACCAGATATTTGGCGACATCAAGATGACCATTCGTTGCGGCAAAGTGTAATGCAGTAAGTCCGTGTGTTTCTTCCTTGCTAACATCAGCTCCTTGATTGATCAGATATTTGATTACATCAAGATGACCCATATTTGCAGCGATGTGTAATGCAGTCATTCCATGTGTTTCTTGCTTGTTCACCTCCGCTCCTTGACTGATCAAATATTTGGTGACATCAAAATTACCAAACGTTGCAGCGGTGTGTAATGCAGTCAGGCCTTGTGTTTCTTCCTTGTTCACCTCAGCTCCTTCACTTATCAGATATTTGGTGACATCAAGATGACCATTCTCTGCAGCAATGTGTAATGCAGTCCAGCCGTTATTTGTTCCCTTGTTCACCTCAGCTCCTTTACTGATCAAATATTTGTTGACATCAAGATGACCGTTGCTTGCAGCGTTGTATAATGCAGTGCAGCCGTTTGTTTGTTCCTTATTCACCTCAGCTCCTTGACTGATCAGATATCTGATGACATCAAGATGACCATTCTGGGCAGCGAAGTGTAATGCAGTCGCGCCTTGTGTTTCATCTTTGTTCACCTCAGCTCCTTGACTGATCAGATATTTGGTGATTTCAAGATGACCATTATATGCAGCCCAGTGTAATGCAGTCAGGCCGTCATTTTCTTCCTTGTTCACCTCTGCTCCTTGACTGATCAGATATTTGGTGACATCAAGATGACCTTCCGCTGCAGCCCCGTGTAATGGAGTAAAGCCGTTATTTTCTTCCTTGTTCACCTCTGCTCCTTGACTAATTAGATATTTGATGACTTCAAGATGACCATTTCTTGCAGCCCAGTGTAATGCAGTCTGTCCGTATGTTTCTTCCTTGTTCACCTCAGCTCCGTGACTGATCAGATATTTGGTGACATCAAAATGACCATTCTTCGCAGCTGAGTGTAATGCAGTAAAGCCGTCTGTTTCTTCCTTGTTCACCTCTGCTCCTTGACTAATTAGATATTTGGTGACTTCAAGATGACCATTTCTTGCAGCCCAGTGTAATGCAGTCCGTCCGTATGTTTCTTCCTTGTTCACCTCAGCTCCTTGACTGATCAGATATTTGGTGACATCAAAATGACCATTCTTCGCAGCCTTGTGTAATGCACTAAAGCCGTCTGTTTCTTCCTTGTTCACCTCAGCTCCTCGACTGATCAGATTTTTGGTGATATCAAGATGGCCATTCTCTGCAGCGCTATGTAAAGTATGCAATGTCTGCAGTCGAACGTTTCCCATTTCAGCTTAGCTCTTTTCCTGATCCGATACCTTGTTTTGAATTGTCTAATGTGTTGTCAGTTTGGAAAAGATTTAATAATGTGTCTTAAAGTATATAATGTTAGGAATGTAATCATGTATATTTTACTTTGCTACATTGCTTATTTTTTCATTGTTTTAAAATGAAACTGAATAAATGAAATGTGGAATACGAAATAAAATCTGATGAGAATGACCATTCTGTGCAGGGGAGAATAATGCAGAATATCTACTGTTGAAAACATAGAGGATGCACTGTGGCCCAGTGGTAGAGCAGTGGTCTCGTAACCGGGGGTACCTGGTTTGGAACCAAGTTGATTCGTAAATGTCATTTGGTAAACCCCTGTCACAATTGGTGGTGCTCCTTTTTTTAAAACGTTCGCGATTACGTGCAACATATATTGTGACTAAATGAGCGCAAACGATCGCCAAGTCCCTGGGAGGGGACTGGAAACGGTCTGTCCCCTGGTTGCTTACTACCAAGCATGCGTATTCTTTCTCAGCAGTCCGATAAAATAACCAACCATTTAACTATTTAACCACTGACATCGGCTTCGTATTTGGTTCCGAGTTTTTTTTCTCCACCTGAGCGTGTTAAAGCCAGTTTGTATCCTTTTTGTCTGTCTGGTTTATGAAAGAACCGTCACGTTTTCCCCGTAGCATTACACGGTTTTGATATCCCCTTATCTTGCTGCTATTCAAATGACAAATAATGTAAGTGTACAACGCTCTTCTGATAAAACGTTTCTTATGATCATCGAAGTTGTATCCCACACCAGAAGTCGTTGTACAACGCTCTTCTGATAAAACGTTTCTTGTGATCCTCGAAGCTGTATCCCACACCAGAAGTCGGTGTACAACGCTCTTCTGATAAAACGTTTCTTGTGATCCTCGAAGTTGTATCCCACACCAGCAGTAGGTGTACAACGCTCTTCTGATAAAACGTTTCTTGTGATCCTCGAAGTTGTATCCCACCCCAGAAGTCGGTGTACAACGCTCTTCTGATAAAACGTGTCTTGTGATCGTCGAAGTTGTATCCCACACCAGAAGTCGGTGTACAACACTCTTCTGATAAAACGTGTCTTGTGATCGTCGAAGTTGTATCACACCAGAAGTCGGTGTACAACACTCTTCTAATAAAACGTGTCTTGTGATCCTCGAAGTTGTATCACACCAGAAGTTTGTGTACAACGCTCTTCTGATAAAGCGTGTCTTGTGATCGTCGAAGTTGTATCACACCAGAAGTCGGTGTACAACGCTCTTCTGATAAAACGTGTCTTGTGATCCTCGAAGCTGTATCACACCAGAAGTCGGTGTACAACCCTCTTCTGATAAAACGTTTCTTGTGATCCTCGAAGTTGTATCACACCAGAAGTCGGTGTACAACACTCTTCTGATAAAACGTGTGTTGTGATCCTCGAAGTTGTATCACACCAGAAGTCGGTGTACAACGCTCTTCTGATAAAACGTGTCTTGTGATCGTCGAAGTTGTATCACACCAGAAGTCCCTGTACAACGCTCTTCTGATAAAACGTGTCTTGTGATCCTCGAAGCTGTATCACACCAGAAGTCGGTGTACAACCCTCTTCTGATAAAACGTGTCTTGTGATCCTCGAAGCTGCATCACACCAGAAGTCGGTGTACAACCCTCTTCTAATAAAACGTTTCTTGTGATCCTCGAAGTTGTATCACACCAGAAGTCCCTGTACAACGCTCTTCTGATAAAACGTGTCTTGTGATCGTCGAAGTTGTATCCCACACCAGAAGTCGGTGTACAACTCTCTTCTGATAAAACGTGTCTTGTGATCGTCGAAGTTGTATCCCACACCAGAAGTCGGTGTACAACGCTCTTCTGATAAAACGTGTCTTGTGATCGTCGAAGTTGTATCCCACACCAGAAGTCAGTGTACAACGCTCTTCTGATAAAACGTGTCTTGTGATCGTCGAAGTTGTATCACACCAGAAGTCGGTGTACAACGCTCTTCTGATAAAACGTGTCTTGTGATCCTCGAAGTTGTATCACACCAGAAGTCGGTGTTACACTACAACATCTAATCCTTGCTGGTATATGATTCTCTGTATTTCGCAAACTATGCATGCGAAAGGAGTGATCAACAAACAAAGCTAAAGCAAAATTTTTATGAGGCATTTCCACACTTGTGCACTCATCTAAATCTCAGGTATTCACTGCACACCGTTTTGTTGTAAAGTTATTTTCCCGCTGCCATTTAACTGAAGGTATCTCTGTGCTCTGCACAAGCGTGACAGCGTCTTTTTTGCCTATTGCATTACTATTATCGCCGATTGAACCAGGCGCTTTAGGTAAAAAGGGCGTTCACACACAAGGTAAAAAATGAAATTCAGAATTCGATTTTTCTAATGGCGATTAGAATTTCTATTTTATTTTGTGTGTGGACAGAATAATCTCACCAACAATCACGATTCTAATCGTGATTCATATCGCAGTTAGAAGCATGATTTTTCAGAATAATCGTATTTATTTGCTGTGGGTTATGTGTGTGAACGCAATCGCGATTAGTAAATTGATTTTATGTATCCCATCATTCTTTGCGCTTGTGCGATTGATGCGCTATGCATGCAGTATATGCGTAGGCAGTAATACGTAAACGATGCATGCACTAAAATACGCACTGCACGCTATCTTGGCGCCGTTGATCTCTTATAGTAAACAAATGTTTTGTACAGGAGTACAACATTAATTCGGTTTGTTGTTGTACTTTTCCCCCGTCCAGATCATGTATAACCGAAGTTTAAGCGGAGAGGTTTGTGGGCTCTTCTGCCTGTTTATGTTGCTAATATATAATTTATCAATGTTAATCATATAATTTCTTATAATATTTCATTTATTTGATATACGGTAAAAGAGCAATGTAGATAAAATGCCGTGCTCAAGGGCATAAGTGCCGTGCCGGGGATCGAACCGCGATCCTCGCATCTCCAGTCTAGCGCCAATAGACCACCTGACTACGGCACCTCCACCGTGGTCAAGTGGTCAAAAAAAAAATCGAAACATGGATCGCAATTCCAATCGCGATCCAAATTTCGATTTTTCCTTGCAAAAAATGTGAACGGTAGCAGTAATGCTGATAGGGATTTGAATCGCGATTCAAATTTCAATTCCCCTTATGTGTGAACGCTCCTAAAGTGAACTTGTTCTTGAAAATTGTGGACTTAATTTCAAGCAAAGGACAATCTAAATGTATACCATATGAGTCTATGAAAATGAAGGAACGTTACAACGTTTCTTCATTCTAAACTATAATTTTTTGAGGTAAAGCGCGGAAGAGTAATATTTCCTGATTAACTTCATATACTTTTGTGGACCATCTTTTCGTTGTTAAATGGACTGGTTGAAAAAAAAAAGACACAAGATCAATGCCAGCTCCAGCAAGCCGTTACAAGACTTGACTTGCTTGGGAAAGAATATATGGTAATTTAACTATGTTTACACTTTAATTCCCTAAACAAGGAACGGTTTTGTTGGATTGCTCTTAAACAAGCAATTAGTATAAGTATAGTATATGTTTTGATGTGCTTTTGAACGAGATATTTTCAGGTTGACAGATCTCATGTTGTTACTCAGTCCACAAGACCAAACAAACAAACAAATAAAAATAAAACATCATGATTGTTCCCAATTTAAAATACGTTAGCGTTGGTAAACATAGAACATGGTTGGCACAGTTTCGTTCAATTGCAGCTAGACTGTTGTTGGTTAAAAGAGCTCTATGAAATAGCTTGATAATTATGATCTCAAGTACGAACTAGCAATGATCTTAACGATCGACATTGTACTGTTCCAATGGATCGTTATTGTCATGAATCTTCATGGAAACCCCCTGTTTGTCTGGTAGTAGGATTTCCCTTCATCATAGTATTAACAGTAATCATATCACTTCCAAAAATAAGTGTTAGAATAGAAGCTGTTGTTTGCCACTGTGGAGTCCATACGCTCTTTGTAGTCATCGTCACAATAGAAATTGCAAAGTCAGTCCCACATTCCTGGTTGATATCTGCATACAACTTTCGTTTCGCCCCATTCTTTTTATGAAACCAGGCATAGATCAATTCTATTTTCCTCTTCCATTTTCTTTTTTACATGCTCGTCTATCATGTCTATTTTTGGTTTATAACCAAATTGATTTGAATAGCTGAATACGATTTGTAAAACAAGTTTCTGATGATTAACCCAAGTTGCGCCAATCATGTGAAAGGTTCTTGTCATGACTTTACATGCAAAGTTAAAAAGAGCGCGCAATCTTTAATAGTCAAAGGGTCGTGATTTCTGTTTCTACCAATGCCTGGTTCCCTATGTCCTTTAGCAAGACATTACACCATGTGTGCTGCTCTCTACCTACCCAGCTGGCATTGCTGAGGTCATAATGTTTATGATAATTCGTTTCAATGTAAGCGCCTTGAGCAACCTTTGCTAGATATGCTTGGCAGTATAAATATCTTCATTATTATTAACAATGATGTATGATAATTTTTCAACCATTACGTCTTCAAAAGGGACTTCCCGAACTGTCTGTATGTTACTAAACTTCTGAAGTCATCTGAATCATCCTTGTTATCACATGTAAAAATAAGGAGCCCTTGTCGTATAGAAGATGATCTTCAGCATATGGCGATGCAGTAGGATTCATTCTCTGGTGTATCTTTGACCTTTACAGTAAACACAAAACAAAAAGTATGTTCTCCTATAACAAATCTGTGTATTTTTTCAGTCAGGAACCTTTGATGAAATCGGAATACAGATTCATGTAGCTATATTTCTAAACTATACATTTCATTAGGTGGTCTGTCACCATTGACAAATCACCTCTTAATTTCGTCAGAATTCTCTTTATTAGGTGGTCTGTCATCTTTCACAGATCACCTTTTGATTTCGTCCAAATTTTGTTTCTTTATTATTTATTAGGTGGTCTGTGAGATTTGACAGATCACCTCTTAAAGGCATTGGTTAACATTTTTATGATTTTTTTTTTAAATCTTGTTTTGTTACTTGAAAATGAGATAAACATAAGGGTTATAGTGTAAAAACACCAGTCTGAAAGTTTCAAAGTCTAATATCGACAGGAAGTATTTTAAATATCAAAAATGTGACCAATGTTTGAAAAATATACGAGGGTCGCTTGCATAGAATAGACATAAGGAGAGCGCATGCGGTTATGACTCACCTTACCGTACCGTGTGCATTGGCGTATCACGCGGCGGGAGGCACATAACGGTATTTTCAAATTCAAGCAAAGTAGTCCTCTTAGTGATTGTCTCGTGAGACGAAGGATGATGAAATTGCCGTTTGCGTCTAACTTACACTTTTTTATTCCAAATTATGGTTGGTTTCAGGGTTTTTGAGTACAAATACAAGTACTCATACACATGTTTCATCTTAGTTTGAGAATTTTTTAAATCAGCTACTCACAAAGTTAGCCAATGCCTTTAATTGCGTCAGAATTTTCTTTATTAGGTGGTCTGTCATCTTTGACAGATCACCTTTTGATTTCCTCAAAATGTTCGTTCTTTATTATTTATTAGGTGGTCTGTCAAATTTGATTGATCACCTCTTAATTTCGTCAGAATTTTCTTCATTTATTTTTATTCCTCCGATTTCTATGTAGACGATAACTCATATTCTATCCATTCAATTTTCGTCAAATTTTCGGCACTTGTCAGGCACACAAAGGATAAGTTCCAGCAAGGTTTTCAGGGTCATCAAGTCTTCGTGATGTCATCTAGGCGCCATTTTGTAAATATCATATCACGATCATATCTTCATAACAGAAAGTCATTTCTAATTCATATTTAGCGTGATGAATGTTCATGTCAGTCCAAACAATTTCGTCTATTGAGACGCGCGCCCAAAAAAAATGAAAATGCTCATAATCGACTCATATTCATTTTGCACACTTTTCAGGCCATTTTAAGCATTTCAAAAAATTGCTCGCGTCCGCGTCAGCGCGCGCGTCATATGGGCGCGCTGGTAATAAATAACGGAAAAACACCGTTTTTTCAATTGCTTTGCTTTCCTGAACATTTTCTTCGCAATTTCCATCAATTCAGAACCGATTTCAACTAACCATAAGGTCGCACACGCGCAACAAATTTCAAAATCCGTGCCCGCGTCAATTTTGGAGTTGTAGATTTTATGAGTTGTAGATGTGAATCCATGACAAAAAATTAGCTTTTCGATGCTCTGACGTCATCCTATTCTTATGTCAACTCAAAATTTAGATGTTTAATTTTTGAGGTTATATTTTTTGCCTTTAACCGAGACTATCTCGCTTATTATTTATCAATTTTCGCCGGGATTTTGATTTGTTGTAGCTTGGACAATTCTTAACAAATCTAGTACTCATTATTGCTTATTTTGATGACGTCATCATGGTCTAAATTCACGATAAAAGGTAAAATGTCATTTGTTTCTCATTTTACGTGTATTCTTAATGGGACATGACCTTTACGTAAATTCTAGATTCTACATTCCCGTCTTCTTTGAGCAACATCTCCATTATTTTTTTCTAAGTCCAGAGCTCCGGTCCATACCTAGATTTCACTCAGTCTCGAATTGGGAAAGAGTAGATTTTAAAATGGCCTCAACTGATAGAGAAAAAAAAATCTGCACAAAAAGTTAAACAGGTACAAGTTCGTCAAACGACGTCTTCGGGTAGATAATAGCTTTGGAAAAAATCTAAACATGTTTTTCCGTGTTTAGGGCAGTCCCACCTTCTATAAATGATGTTTTTTTTTTAATTTATTTTTTTAGTCGAAGTCCTTGGAAAGGACATTCTTTAACTAAAGATATTGACAGATGACAGACCACCCAATTCGTCTCCACTGACGAATTCAGATATCTTTTTTATTTCTCTTTTGTCCTCCCTTGTCAGCTTTTAGACAAAATTGAATGCTTCAAAAATTTCAAGAATTTCTTTGATATAATTTTATCGGCAAAGAGATACAGACCGCATCATACTTGAAAAAAAAAAAATATAAGCACAGAAGGACTGCCATTATAAGCACATCGCTTATAATGGCAGTCCTTCTTCTGCCAATAATCTTATTTTTGATCAAATATTATGTTTAACTGAATTACAAAAAAAAATTGACAATTTATCATTTGTTCCGTAAATGATTATTACAAGTTCTATGTTTTATGATTAATTGTAAAAATTCTTTTGTATTTTATTTTATGTATGTTATCTGAAAAAATTGTGCATAAATCAAAGCAGAAGAAAATAAATAAATCAAATCAATCAATCAAATAAAAAAAAATCATGCCCGGTTTCATCTCAAATATTAGCATAATACAATTTATTATATTTACATAGCATTTAGGGTTTTTTCTATTTTTCGTTATAATGGCTTTGGAAAACAATAAACATATTTGAATTTAACTGAACCTTTTAAAAAGCATTCATTTATTTTATTTATTTATTCATTTATTTATTTATTTATTTCAATTTTTACCCAGAGTAGCCTGTTCAGTTTCATACAGAAAATTTACATGAAATACAGAATTTATATACAATAAAAATGAAATAGAAAAACATAAAAGAAAGTTACTGGTCCTCCGCAGGGCTCTGCATTATACAAATACAAATATAAATACACTTCATGAACACAATCATAACATTATCTTAAATATATTACAAGTTAATACACAACATTTAATCATATGAAGAGAGAGAGAGAGAGAGAGAGAGAGAGACGGTGGGAGACGGTGAGAGAAACGGGAAAAGGGGGTGAAGATGATAATGAGAGCAGGATAAGAACAAACTAAAAGAGGAGAAAGGTGAAAAAAAAAGATTTAGTAATAAGGGGAGGGAGAAAGAGAGTGAGACAGAGGGGGGGGGGGAATGTTTAGAGAACATCAAAAGCAATAAATAGACTCATAAAATGCGAGATATACATACAAAGTTAGATTACCAATATTAATTATGTACGCATATCATATAAAAGTCAATTAAGGTAAACATATGCTACTTCATCCAATCTACCTCTCTCTCTCTAACTCTCTCTCTCTCTCTCTCTTCCAATTCTATTGGTTTTCACATCTTCTACACCGCCATTGTTTCAGAGTCTGTCTATCTGCAACTAAATTACCTCTTGTTCTCCCTCTGTATTTTTCTCTCGCTCTCTCTCTTTCATTCTATTTATTATCTGTTTTTTTTTCATGTATTCTCTGACATTGCATTTGAGTCTGAATAACTGCACATGATCCCTTCTCTCTCTTTCTCTCACTGACTTTTTTCTTTTCTTTTTGCCATGTATTTCACAGTATTGTATGTGAGTGTGCTTATTTCAATCCTACTTCACACTCTCTACCCCCCCCCCCCCCCCCCCGTCTCTCATTTAAATGATAGCCATTTTTGTCTAACTCTGTCCATTTGCTTCATACATGATATGCAGCGCTTAGAAACATTTGTATTAGGCGCTATATAAATGTTGCATATTATTATTATTATAAATTTCTCTGTTTATCTCTCTATCTCTCTCTTCATTTCTCTCCCTTATTTCTCTGTCTGCATGATCGTCTGTAAGTGGTCTCTTGCCATTACTTTCTACCTGCGTAAGTCAAACGCAATGCTCATTTTGATATCAAATACACTACCATGCATTATTAAGTGATGAACACTGCAATGAAATTTGTCAATACGCCTCATATATCATAGGGTTCCCATTATACTAGTAGGGTTATTTTGTTAATCAGATCCACAAAAATAGCCGGGGATTGTCCATGTCGGCTTTTTTTTCCTTCATCTTCTTTAACAGTGTCGGGTAACGCACTTTCCATATACTCGTTTTAATTATACTGTCTTCATGACATTTTTATATGACGGCATGACTTCTGTCCATTTTTCAACACTTTCTTGAATAAGGGCATATCATCAAGCAATCCTCACTTAATCCATATTTGCAACTGACTAAACGACAAAAAAATATAGATAGCTATCCTTTTCAGTTTTACCAGAACTGAGATTTTTTTGTAAAATTCAAGGACAATCCTCACAGCTCATACATTGATGAGCGTGATGTGTATTGGTGTACCCACTTTGAAATTCGCCATCAACGAATTCTGTCGTTACCCTCATGGAAAAAAGATGGGGATTTAGTTGCTGTAGTTGGTTCATTTATTTCGCTTTGCAAGTTTTAGCATGATTGCTTGAACCCTGAATTTAGACTAGGCATCGAGCCAAAAAACCATGGATGATTGTCAGCCCCCTCAAATTCCTCTTGCTCAATGTCCTACCATTCAATTTTTTCGACATGATACCGATATGGATTTCCTACAAAGAAATCATAGCCACGTAACAAATTAGATAAGGCTTTGTTCATTGTTTCGCTTCTGTAGAGCATTGAGAAAAGGATGATTCTGCAAACAGAAACCAGCACAAACAAGTTGAAAAACGAATGTATTTTTAGCAGGTTTGGATAATATAAGGGAAATCAGTATTGACACAAAATTGTTGAGGAAGTAATTTAATTAATGTTAATTCATCCAAACATTAAGAAAGAAAATGTCCCTAAATGCAACACTTACAGCACCTTTTTGGGTGCAATCTCGCACCCCACATGAAAAAAAAAAAATGCAAAGATACACCCTTCTGTTCTTGTTTGCACCCGGAAATGCCAGTCTGCACCCTTAAAGGTGCAAAGTTTGCCCCTTTAAGGGCGACGAATTGTTTCAATTCAAAAGGGTGCAAATTTGCACCTTTCCTAAAGAGTACAACACTGCATACTTAAGGTTGCAAAATGTAGCTCACTGCACCCTTAAAGCTGCAAAATGCTCTCTCTCTCTCTCTCTCCCTCCCTCGGACTCTCACTCTTTATTTCTACATTTTTTCTTCCATGTAGGCCTATCTGTTCCCTAATACGCCCCCTCTCTTTCTTCTCTGTAAGTCATTGTGTAGGCCATTACTTTCTACCTTAGTACATTGTTAGTAAGTCGAAGGTATTGCTCATTTTGATATCATATACATTACTCTGCATTATCAAGTAATGAACACTGCCATTAGATTTATAATTTTGCTTCATATTTTACAGACTTCAAAGCTCTTGTAGGGCTATCTGTTCATAAGATGGTTTGAAATACTTTTCAGCTTAGAATGGTCTGCAATATTTGGTACAAAGATAGCTGGGCTTTGTCCATGTTGGCCTCATCTTATATTACAGTGTTAGGTAACACCTTATTCATATACTCGTTTTAATTCTACTGTGTTCATGACATTTCACATTATGAGGCATGACTTCTGTCCATTTCTACACTATCACATGCACTTCATTGAATAAGGGCATATCATCATCAACATGATCAAGCAGTCCTCCCTTAATCCGTTTTGTAACCGACTAAATGACAAAAAAAAAAAAAAAAAAGATAGCTATCCTTTTCAATCTTATCAGGACTAAGTTTGTTTTGTTTTTTTCTGTGAAGTTCAAGGACAATCCTCACAGCTCATACATTGGTAAACGTAATATGTATTAGTGTATCCATTTTGAAATTCGCCATCAACGAATTCTGTCGTTACCCCCATGCAAAAAAAGATGTGGACTTAGTTGCTGAAGTTGGTTTATTTGTTTTGCTTTGCAAGTTGAGCACGATTGCTTGAGTGCTCGATTGAGTCTAGGTATCGTGCAAAACAACCGGGGATGATTGTCACCCCCTCAAATTCCTCTTGCTCAATGATATTGTTCTACCCACGTTAAATTTTTTTCGACCATGATACCAATACAGATAACGTTTTCCCTACAAAGAAACCATTGCCACGTAACAAATTAGATAACGCTATGTTTATTGTTTCGCTTCTGTAGATCATTGAGAAAAGGACGACTCTGCAAACAAAAAACTAACAAAAAAGTTGTAAAACGCAAGCATGTATTTTCAGCAAGTTTGGATAATATTTGGAAAACCAGTAATGGAAACAACTGTTCAGGAAGCAATCTAATTAATGTTAATACATCCGTGATTGGCACAGTTAATACTAAAGTACTGAGATTACCTGAAAAGAAGCAACCCCCTCCGAAAAAAAATGCTGTCCATATAATATCTTACTGGTCGACGTGATGGAGACGATTTTTAGTATAAGTTTCCTAAAAGCGACATATTCCGTGTATAGAGACCCCCGGGTTCCTGTTTGTTTGTTTGCTTGCTTTTTGAGGGGAGGGTGGCAAACGCTCTTTGAGCCCAACCTCAGACGCGAACTACCAGCACACGGCCTTAACCCCCGCCAAAAACAAGGACATTCTCCTCCTTCCGTCCAGGGACCCGTTGCATAAAACTTTTGCCGGAATTGTTTTTTTATGGCAAAAAGTTTTATGCAATGGGCCCCAGGTCGACGTGATCGAGACGTTATTTGAGTATGTTTCTACCTGCATGATTTTCCCCTTGTGTGAGGGCCCGTTTTAAAAACTGTATTTATTTTATTTATTAATTTTTTTCGGGCGTAATTGGCAGGGAGGGAGGGGGACGCTCTTGACGGCCCGCTTCACTTTGCTGCTACTAGCACACAGCTCTAAACCCGCCCCTCAGCCGAAAGCATGCACATTTCCCTCATTTGTCCGGGTTGACGTGAGGTTTGAGTATGTTTCTACCATCATTTATCATTTTTATATAGACGGCAGTTGTTCTCTAGGCCTTAGCCCTTCCAACTTGTGAGGTAATATCATTAGAAACTCATATTTTCTTCAAAGTATTTTGTGTTTTCCCCTTACTAATGTTTGGCGTTTCGCCTGATGCCCCAGTCCGTGAAAATGCAGCTTATAATCATTATCGTCTCCGTTTTGATTTTCTCCTTCCCTCTCTCTGTCTTTCTTTTTAGGCTTTTCAACAAAACATGCGTACTAGCTGGCCCTTTTCCTATGTAATCCATATACTTGTCTAACACTCATACCCTTATCGTGTATATACAATAAGCAGTTTAAGTCAGTATGCGGTATTTCAGGAAAGCAGTACATTTACAGGCATTTTCCTAAGACATACAACCACGTGATAATTAAAATTTAAGTAGCGAATTTAATGAAAGTAATTTGATTAAATGCTTTTCAAAATTATTCTTTTTTCAAGAGATGAAAATGTATGAAGTCCTACTCGCAACATGTACAGGCATGCGTTTAGGCTAGCCGACCTTTGCAAAAAACAAATTTTCAGAGAAAGAGGATCAAGAAAAAAGCCAGTGCAATATGTTGAGCAAAGCCGTCCCCCACTTCTTCAACCCACTGATATTCCTAGACCAAGCAAAATTTGCAAATGTTGTTCCCGTCTCTACGTCTCTCTCAGTTGTCTCTACCTATTCTCTCTTTTTCGCTCTATGATTTTTTATATTGGCGTTTTCTCTTTCTTTCTCTTCCTCCTTTGCTGCTGCATTTCGCCACATTCCACTGAATCCCGCACATTATCATGTTTGAAAATCATATCAAATATTAGCTTCTATATCACACATGAATATTAGTGACGGGGTTTTATTTACTCCAGGGTAGCCACAACAGCTTTACCACTACTCTCCCTGCAATCATTATTACCCCTAACATTGCCAAGTGTCTACTCAATACACCTGGGTAGGAAGGGACATATGAAGGCCAAACCCTTTTTCCAATGATGTAAGCATCAATCGAGGACTTAACCCAGGATCTTTCATATGAGAGGCAAGAGCATTCACCACTACACCACAACTCATCCAGAAGTCAAACATTATTTTTCGCCAGTCAGTAGACGAAGAGGAGCGGTAAATGCACGGCATGATTTTTCATTAAAAGTTTTAAAACAGAAATAATCAAAATTACAATAGCCTGAAAAATTGATGTCAGAATAGTATCGGCTCTTGAATCTTATCCTCGAAATCTTAAATTCCATTTAGTTTGCAGGCACAAACATTGGTCTGTCAAAAATGTTATAGAGGTCTGAATAGGAGACTAAAGCAGGTCAGTGGGGATCGTGTACTACAGCTGCTCCAGTATATTGACAGAACGATTATTAGGTGGTCTGTCATCTTTGACAGATCACCTTTTAATTTCGTTAAAATTTTCTTTCTTCTTATTATCAGGTGGTCTGTCAAATTTGACTGATCACCTCTTAATTTCGTCAGAATTTTCTTTCATACTTTATTTATTTTTATTCCTCCGATTTTTGTGCAAACGATAACTAAAATTCTATTCATTCAATTTTCGTCAAATTTTCGGCCGTTGTCAGGCATACTGAGGAAAAGTTCCAGCAAGGTTTTCAGGGTCATCAAGTCATCGTGACGTCATCTAGGTGCCATTTTGTAAATATCATGTCGTGATCATATCTTCATAACGGAAAGTCATTTCTAATTCATATTTGGCATGCTAAATGTTCATATCAGCCAAAACAATTTCATCTATTGAGACGCGCGTTAGCGTGCGCGCAAAAATTAAAATTGCTCAGAATCGACTCATATTTATTTTGCACACGTTTCAGGCCATTTTAAGCATTTCAAAAATTTGCGCGCGTTCGCGTCTGCGCGCACAGGTCCTAAATAACAGAAAAATGGCGTTTTTTCAATTGCTTTGCACTCTTGACCCTTTTCTTAACAAAGTCCACCAATTTAAAACCGATTTTCACTAATCATAAGGTCGCACGCGTGCACCAAAGATCAAAATCCGTGCGCGCGTCAATGTTGAAAATAATGTAAAAACACGCAAAAACATGTCCCTTTAAAATCCGCCATAGCTCCTCAAAATACCCCCATTTTGGGGGGGGGGGGGACATATTCTGAAAGGTTATGAGTTGTAGATGTGAATCCATGATGAAAATTTACTTGTTCGATGCTCTGATGTCATTCTATTCTGATGTGAACTCAAAATTTTGATTTTGATTTTTTGATGTTTTATTTTTTGCCTTTAACCGAGAATATCTCGCTTATTATTCATCAATTTTCGCCGATATTTCGATATATTGTAGCTGAGACAATTCTCTACAAATATGTTAGCATTGTTACTCATTTTGATGACGCCATCATGGTATAAATTCACGATTAAAGGTACTTATTAATTTTTCTCATTTTACGTGTATTCTCTATTGGACATGACCTTTACGAAATTCTTGATTATACATTCTCCTCTTCTTTGATCAACATCTCCGTTATTTCTGCTTAATTTTCGCCCAACTTCAAGTATGGTGTGGCTGAGAAAATTTTCTTATACGTCCATATGTTTTTTTTTATCTAGATGTCAGAAACATGTCGAAATTTTGACGGGAAAATATGATATTAGAATTTCGTTTTCCGTCCACGTGTTATCTCTATGAGTTGTTTTCAGGTATACCCTTAAAGCACTTGCCTCACATGCTCAAGATCCCTGATTCGAGTCCCAGAGGGAGGGTGGTATTTTTTTTTTTTTTTATTTTGCTTTACTTTTACATTTTATATTACTGTGAAGAAAACCCCTTCGGGTGTAGAAGAGAAAATTGAGCTGAATTGATACTGTTTTATATGGCCAAATGCCTTTGAAAACTCTGTTACTACCATGTGTACAGTGTACATGTAGGAGTTCGTTTATGTTTTCATTGCTAGTACGCGCATTCCAGTTATCAGCTGTGAACTGTGACCTAAATCTCTGAGAGAAGAATGGTAACTTTCTTATGTATATTTATTAGTGCGTACGCACAGAGAATTGAATAGAGAATTGAGCACAGTCTCGGAAAGTTCATGTGACGATCACATGTACATCACATGAAATTCTGAGTAGAAGATTTTATATTTGGACCGGGTAAAGTCATTTGGGTATTAATTTGGGCATTGAGTTTGGCCTAAGCCAAGGATGGAATTTACCTTTTTGTATGACTTCCTTGAAAGTTGTTTTTACTGATATCAATGCTAGTGGTTTATTTATGCATGTTTGGAATTAATTATTTTCTTTTATCCCAGGACAAGTTCCTGTGCGCTTATTTTGTAATCGCCCATTGCGGATGCGCAGCGCGTACATTACAGTTTAACGTTATAGTCTATGGGGTTCCGTGCGTAAGCCTTGATTGCACAGGGATAAGCGGGAGATACAAATTTTGGCCCCCGCCGAAAATCTATAAATAGGGGTGAGGTTCAGGAAATTTTCAAGTAGTTGGGGAAAGCTTCCCCAAGTTCAGCAGGTTAGCTACTAGTGCTCTCAAGTTGACCTACAAGCCTCAGGGGTCTCTGTGCTGCAGTAGTTCATCCACACACAGTGAGTACATTACTTTAAGTACATGTAGGTTTCTATACGGGAATTAGAGTAAGGGATAAGGGCATCTTCCGGGGGGCAATCAAATTGGGGTTCCGTTTGGTTAGGATATTCTGGCATTGGGGTCTCACCCAAATTTACTGGGCTATGTTGTCTTGGGTGTATACTTGTAGGTACAGATCGCCTATATAGTAGTAGTAGTAGTAGTAGTAGTAGTCAGTGGACTTGTTCTCTTCCCTATCTTCTATTAGGAACTTGAATTCAATATCAAGTCTATTGGGCATTTTTGTGGTTATTATGACATACAAAATAACTGAGGAAAGGGGATTTGAATCTACATCTAGTGTATGGTTCATGATCTAACATAAGAGTGACATGTTGCAAAAGCAATAGAGATAACTGATATTCAGAAGGTAATTGGAATTATAGAAATGTCTGAGGTTTACTGAATTGAACCTGGTATTTTGGTAGTTGTTTACAATGAGATATTGTTGATAATTGGATGTCTTTTAGTTAGTGACACCAACCTGGAAAGAAGCTGTGGTATCAGAGCCAATTCAATTTAGTTTAGTCTGTGACTTGGGATTGATTTGGTCTAGTCATTTCAGAAGAACATATTTACTTGAAAGTATGGACCAAAATATTTTATCATCACAGACGTTTTGGGGGGGATTGTATTGGCTTATTTCCAAATTGGTTTCACAACACATACATGTAGTTGAATACTAGATTTCAGAGAATGTTTATCTTGAAGCATTGCACAGAGGTTCATTGAAATCCTTAGATTTTACAACTTTGGTATTTATTTATTCCTTCCTTTGATACTGCTTTACAGCTTTCAAAAGACATACCACCATGAATCTGGTTCCGATACCTAGATCATTTGTCACATAAATTATGTCAAGCGTGCTACTCCGTAGGATGGTCATTTATTTAAAATGATTATCATTTATTGTAGTGTGTACATAACTTGCTGAAATAAATCGTTACATAACATGTAAATATTTATAATTCACATGGTTTCAAACTGTAAATAGTTATAATTACATGTATTCAATCGCATTTATGAAATTAATATTGAGAATGTTTACCATACAGAGTAACTTGACAGTCATTTAGAAATGTCAAACTCAATACAGACTCCATATTTAATTTGAGATAAGATAAACTAAGTTAGGAAGTAATCACCTTGAAGGCTTGTTTATACTTGGCTGTTTTCTCAGACAGATGTAAGAGGTTAGATTCTGTCGACGGATTCTAATGCTTAGTAAGACAACTATGTAAGTTAATTCTTGAACCCGTGGTAACATAGGGATTTTACGGAAATCTGAGGCTATTTGCCACATAGAATGTGGGTTTTACAACTTCTCACCGACAGAGTGAGTGGGAGTTAGTAAGCGCTGTAAGGCTGGAAAACAAGGCCCGTTGAGGGGTTGATATTGTTCGGAACTTAGAAGGAAGGCATTTTTGTTGGAATGGGTTTTCACTAATAGCGATTGGTATTGAGTAACTGCTGGCAGTTGAGTATATGATTACTTGCATCAGTTTGATCGACAGAGAAGAATTTGGTTGTAAAACCATACGGTTAGTAGATTACAGTTACAAGTCTAAATAATCTTTCGAATTGAATACGACTCCACGGAGTATAAGTAACGAGTACAGAAATTTTTAGTCTTAGCTGGGATTTTACTACTAGACTCTCTTGTTCTGGCCAAGAAAGAATGCTTATATGTAGGCTACATTACATCTAGATATTAATTCGATATTGCTTAGATTTCATAACAGTTGTATTACTTCCTTAAATATTCATGTAAATAGTTACCATGCACATGGTTATACTCAATGAATTCAATCACATGTATTTATCTAAATTCTTTATGAAAGATTTCAATTGTTGACAAATGATGAGAGAATTGTAAATACTGGACGATTAATTTATTAAAGTTCGTTGAACTTTATCTACGTTTGAGCAATAATCTATTTTCTACAGTTTTAAAATGCACACTTGTGAATTGACAGTGATTAGTGATCAGCGATTGACGTGTACGATGATTCCATTCGGAATTTAATCTTTAGACTTAGAGATAATTCGGTGATCGATTGAGTAGCGAAGATTGATTGTTGATGTGATTAAGGCTAGAGTACAATTACGAATTAGTTAAGAAATTAATTTAGAAATTATTATAGATAAGAGGGCCAACCTTGTATATTTCAAGGAAACGGAATTCGCCATCGAGCTCTGATAGCTACGTTAACCTAGTGAGACCAAGAGTTGGAGTTGATATTGAATATTGGGAGATTGAGAAAGAGCCTAGTTTAATTGATTATTGAAGCCGTGAATGTTTGTTATTGTTGAATCAGCTGATCGTGCTCGGAGCATGAACGAGCACTGTGTGTAGAGAAGGCCAGGAGCCTGCGGTACGAGATTATGTATAGAATGAATGGACTGTAGACAAGGTGAATGGATTTCTGTAGACACTGCTGGATGAAATGCAAGATTATTTACTAAACTGAGAATGACAGCTTAAAATTAATGAATATTGAAACTCACCAGGAATTCACTTTGATGATGCTTATTATTCAAATGATGAAAATGATGCAAAGATAAAAATATGACAGGTTTTCTAGGAAGAAGTCAGGAGCAGTCGTCTACGTTTCCTTGGTTCTGGCAGTAGCAGAGGACGCTATTACTTACATGTAGTGTACTTCAGTTGAGCCAATCAAGAGACTTGTTATGGAAATTAAGTTGTTGGAAAAGAATACGGCTTTTATGATTGGATAATCAATTAGCTATTTAAATCAGGCTCTGGATTGTAGAAAAATTATCATTTTATGGCCAAATATTATTTTTTTATGTTGGTCGAGAGCTCAATAACTCTATAAACTATTGTGGTGGCAGCAAACAGTATTTTGTGAGGGTCTCACGTTACATTACTATCCTCTTTAGCTATGATTACATATACTGTCACTGTCAATTAAATTTTAAATGTCTAATTTGGGCCTGTTATGACAATTGCAATGCAGTACACAGTAGTTTATGTACAGCTATAGAAAATCTGATTAGTTAAGGTGAATTAAAGCTTTGGATCAGTGCTTCCACTCTTCCCGAAATCCAGGAAATTCCGGGAAGTTTTGTGATTCTCCAGGATCATTCCGGGAAGTTTTCTGGGATATTCTCTGATTTTAGAGAAAAAAATCTTTTAAAAAAGAAAGAAAATAGGTGGAAACTGGGGCTAAGGATCACGTCAGTCGTTGATTGGCACCTTTAACTTATAGCTCATTGGTTTAGTGTGGGTGTAGGGTGGCTGTATGGGGCATTACAAATACACAGTATAGTACAGTAGTAAGCATTCACGAATATGGATGGTTGCTAGCTGGGTTGCGTTTCACGAGACCGTCATAAGTCTAACTTTTTGGACATCCCATTGAAACGCGTGTTGTAGAATTAACGTTTCAATGGGATGTCCATGAACTTATGCCAGCCTGACACTTGCACGATTTTGTGTCACGCATTAGCACGACTCAAGTCGTGCCAGTGCGCAAACTAGTCGTGAACTGGCGTGAAGTGTGCGTAAACACGTCGTGACACGTCGTGACTGCGTGCCATGTCGGGACGAGAATTTTGAAATGTTCAAAATTTTGGTCACGACAAAATTTAGCGACCGGGTCGTGAACTATGCTCAAACTGTTCGTGAACTCGTCGTGAACTCGTCGGGACGATGCGGGAGGATGCGTGCCAGTGCGTGGCAGTGCGCGCCATGCCACGACTGTCACGAATAGTTCACGAACAGCTCACGTCGAGTTCACGAGTAGTTTTTATATGGCATGCCCAAGTCGGCACGACACCATCCGAATTGCGGAAACTCGTCGTGCCAATGCGGGAAGTGCGTAAACTATGCGCAAACTATGCGTGAACTCGTCGTGCCAGTTCGTGTCAATGTGGACACTGACGGGCACGCATTCGTGAACTATTCGTGAACTCGTCGTGAACTTGTCGTGAACTATGCGTGAACAAGTCGTAAACAGTGCGGGAGCCTCCCAGTTCGTGCCCCAAAATGGCACGACTTGCCACGACAAAATCGTGGCCAAAAGTCGTGCAAGTGTCAGCCTGGCATTAGACTTATGACGGTTTCGTGAAACGCAGCCCTGAAGGCTTATGTACTACATGGACAAGTGTAACGTGTTTTGTTGAGAATTTGTACTGGCAGTTGCTCTATATTTTTTGCGTATAGAAGAGAAACAAAACATCTTATGGAAGATTGGAGCCCATTTGTAAAATTCCAGGATATTTTGTATAATTCCAGGAACTTTCAGAGTAAATTCCAGGAAGTTTCATTTTGAAAAGTGGAAGCACTGCTTTGGATCACCTTTCCATTATGCTGCGATATCAAAACATCCAATTACCATGAATAGTGTCCTATCGAGACGTAAAAGTTTTATCAAAAGTCGTACCAACGACTTTATCAGTATCCATCCCGAAACCTAAAAGATACCGACAGGCCACCTAATTCGTCATGTGACGAATTCAAATATCTCGTTATTATTCTTTTTATCCCCCCCCCCCCACTTTCTTGTTCAGTCAAAATCTCGGAACTGGCTCAGCCAATTTTCGTCAAATTTTCATCGATCCTCCGTCTTAATGAGATCTCGGTTTTCCAACCATTTTCAAGTTCATCAGGTCATTGTGACGTCATGCAGGCGCCATTTTGTACTATTATGATCATATCTTCATAACGAAAAGTCATTTCTGATTCATATTTGGCATGATGAATATTCATATCAATCTTAATAATTCTATATTTTTAGACGCGCGTCAGCACGCGCGCAAAACTAAAAAAATGCTCAGAATCGCTACAAATTCATTTTGCAACACGTTTCAGGCAATTTTAAGCATTTCAAAAATTTGTTCGTGTCCGCGCGCGCAGGTCCTAAATGACGTAAAAACCCCGTTTTTTCACTTGATTCGCATTTCTGATAGTTTCCTTCTTCGGAATGTTCTGAATAGGCGGCATTTCACAGAGGTTCTCAGCAAGCAGTTTCTGTGATTTTTGAAAAGTGACCTTTAGCAATTTCATCACATTTGATTATGATTATTATATTCATGATTATTTGATTCATGAGAATGGTTGTAAAAAATGCCCTAAGAAACCCGTTCTCTACTTTTTGTGACAATTTAAATGAGGTGCAATATTTCCTAAGTGAAAACATTGAGAACTGTGATGTCCCGGTTAGCAGAGAGCTAGATGTGAATGTAATGAATGAATGAATGAATATAATTACCTCGGGTTGGAATTAGACCGAGCTCATCAGATTTATTTTGTATTAGGATTACCAGGTACTTTATAACACAACTACATATGACACAATAAAGTGTTTTACTCAGTAAACTACCGATTTAAAATGTGGTTTGACGAGCATTACTATATTTAATACTCTGCTAACAATTGGTGGTAGATAAAATAGTCCTTAGGAGAATGCTTTACACAATCTTATTCGCAGTGTGCCCCTCACCCTCTACTATTCTGATGAGCTCGGTCTAATTCCAACCCGAGGTAATTATATTCATTGTATCATTTCTGAATTACCATATTCCTAAGTTGATCAAATATTATTTCCTTATCATTTCGTTATATTTTCTTTACTTATTTGTTATTTCGACATTAATTGTTCAGTTATGTATCATTATTCCTAAAGTTGATTAAGTATCATTTCCGTATCATTTCGGTATATTATTTTGATATTTAATTGTTCAGTTATGTATCATTATTCCAATTATGTATTATTTCGACATTATTTTGATATCACTTCTATCTGTATATTATTTTGCCTGTTCGTTTCTTATCTGTTCAGACCTGATGAAGGCCATGTTGGCCGAAAGCTTGCCAATACAATAAAAGGACAAGATCGAGAGCTACGTCAGCTTCATTCCATTTATTTTCTTTCACCATATAAATATATATATGATTATTTTGCATGTAGTAGACTTTAGTGAGCGTTGCTGTGAAAAAGTGATGTTTCTTTTGGAACGCAGTTGTAGCTATGTTTCAAGGGGGTGAAACTCCGCTTCTGCATCCGTCCAGCCATGGAGGGGGGGGGGGTACGGAGGGTCAAATTGATCCCGCGTTTTATGTACAAAATGTTATAAACCTATGGCGCAGACCATTTTTCCGAGTATCAGCGAAAATCAGGCTTGTTTTGGCTTGCGCGCAGCGCGTATCACATTTTCATGAATATTTATGAATATGTATTAGATTTTTGTGACTTATTAACATAATAACGCATGCGCACTGAATTATTCATTCATTCATTTACCGTCGCCCAGACTCGTGAGAATTTCCCTAATTTCCTCTCTCCTATCAATCATTTTACCCCAATAGCTTACACCCACTTCTATTTACCTGATGCCGATGCTGTCAGTAAGACATGCATTTCTGATTTTGACTTTATTTTGTGTTGATCACTTGCAGACTAAATTCAACAAAAGCTGTGTTTACAATATTATTATTTGAGGAATCCACACTCTACAAGCATTGCTTTTTTTAATAGTGGATCACCTCCATTTCCATAACATAAGAGCTTATAGGCTACTGTATTATTCTTTTGTAGATTAACTTTGTTTCATACTTCAAATTATGTAAACGTATCCTGTAAACAGTAACATGCATGTCTCCTGGCCCCCTCCACCAAACAGATAAATTCCTCTCACATATGGCTGCTGCAATCATGGGCATCAATGTGGGGAGGGGGGGGGGGGGGAGGGGCATGGCGCGGTATGCGTCCCTAATATTTTAAGAGTGGGTTGACACAATAGGGTATGTCCCCCACATTCTGGAACAAAGCACACCTAGTCAAACCAAATTTCTAGCCTAAGCCCCCCCCCCCCACCCCCTATACTTAAAGCTGTGAGCTCTTTCTCTTCTCAGCAAAGTTTAACGTTCATTTTTGCTCGTTGACATTTTGGGGAGGGGATCATCATAGACATATAATAAATGTATCCCCCTAAAGAATTTGATCCAAGGATTTATTTTATCATTTCTGCAAACCCATTAAGGTGTATGCCCCCAAAGAAAAAATGCTGAGGAGCATTTTTTTTTTTACTCGCTAGTCAGTAAATTTTAGGACAGTACCCCCCCCCCCCCCCCGTCCTGTATGCACTGCACTCATACCTCAATTACAAAGTAGCTTCATGATTTTGTGCCTGCATTATCGTCAACAATGTTTTTTTTTTCTTTCTTTTGCTAGTCCCTGAATTTTGGACAGCCCCTTCCCCCCCCCCCACCATATGGCTACAATCACACCTCTGTCACAAAACAACTTCATATGATCTTATGCCTGCATCGTGCATCATCTTCAACCTCATCATCATCGTTTTTTCTTCTTTCTTTTGCTAGTCAGTGAATTTTTGAACAGAGGCCCCCCCCCCCCCCCCCCCATCACACCTCAATTACAAAGCAACTTCATATGATCTTTGGCCGGAATCATCATCCCCTACCTCGTCATCATCATCATCATCATCATCATCAACACTATCTTTCTTTCGCTATTCAGTGATTTTTCGGACACTGCCCCCCCCCCCTCCATATGGCTGCAATCAACCTCAATTACAAAGCAACTTCATATGATCTTGTGCCACCATCATCCTCATCATCAACAACACTGACAAAAGCAACATCAACATCAGATTTCACTCAAGGTTAAGAGAAATTGAAAGACAATAAGAATATAGAGAGAAGAAAATTATTTTATTAGCAAAAAAGTGTAGCTCTAATTTCAATGCAGCAAGAGATCAGCAAACATTTCTGGAGGCAGAAAGCTCTTGTGGGAATACTTATAATAGGCCTACTATTTAAACATTCTTGCAGTGTGAATCCATATAGCCTATCAATGTAATTACATAATAATAACAACAATGAAAATGATAATAATGATAAAAATGTAAAAAAGAATAATGATAAGTTTGACAAATTTCTGAAACAATTCAGCCAAAAACTTAGATATTGGTTCATATGGTTTCCCCACCTACCAGCATAGATAGTTTTGTAAATTCAGGTAACAGCGTGAAGCAACCCATCCCTAATAATTGACTAGACTTGCTCCAGAACTACCCTCCAAACAATCACCCCTCCCCCCCCCCCCCCCCCCTCAGTGTCTACCCCTGGACAATCAACCCAAGCCAATTACAATGCCCATCCCATCCCCTAACTTGGAAATGTTACTCACTGTAATTGACCTCAGGATTATTTCTGGGGGGGACAGTACACTGGAGGTAATTACCCGAGGAATAATAGTCCTAGAACTGTTGATTGAAGGCACAACTTCTATATACAATTTTTGTGTTCCCTGATTTTTTTATTTCTTTTTAATAGTTGTTAAAATGGTTTTGGTCCATGTTTCAATTGAATTCACAGATTTATACATTTTATTTGCCTGTCATGAAATCAGGCTCAAATTTTAATCTAGGTATACATCTTTAGGCAAAATGCAAATGAAGTTTCAAAATAAGGGCTTGGGAAAGGGTGCAATTCCTTAGTCTTCAAGCAGCTGGATACTCTACAAGCCTTGTACTTGAACTTCTTAGACAACCTGCAAGTAGAAAACAAAATAAAAGAGAAAAAATTGTAAACATGCTGCAGAGTCGAGAGAGAGAGAGAGAGAGAGAGAGAGAGAGAGAAAGAAAGAAAGGTTCCTCTCTAAGTACATGATAAATGACGTGATGAACCTGCCTGAAACTTTATTCTAAGTAGTTCAGTACATTATACTAGGAGGTCTGCACATAAGACTGCAAGCTTCAGTCTGTGATAATAAAGATATTGGTTGTTGTTATTAGGCTAAGACTCGTTAGTCTTTACTTTGCATGGCTACTCTGTAGTAAAATACGTTAGGGTTTTTTTTTTAAACGGTCTATAATTTAGCTGAAATAACGTACTACATAAATGAAAAACTTTACAAATCTACACTTTTCAAAGCTACAAATCATAATGGGCTTACTTCATACCTTGCCAGCAGTAGATTTTCTAGATCAAGTGGAGTTGACTTGATAACCAAATTTGCCTGTATTGTACCATCTGAAGACTACATCAGGTTCAGGTCCCCTTTAAAAATTAAAAAGAGGAAGAGGTTTATATCATGATTATTTAAAAGCATTGTGGTGATAACAGGTCTATGAATGATGTCTAGCCCATACATAGCCAGGCTTGGTCTAACTTTGCCAGGCCTATGTCTACCGTCTACTAGACCTAGTCCGATGATGGGTGATTTTCATGACAAAGAAAACATCAAGTTCAACTAGTCAAAGGAAGGTCCAATATATGAGTATCATGAATTCAAACCACGGTATAGCTTAACATAAACAATCATGGCTAAAGTTTTACTTAGAGTCTAGAGTTAGTCCGGATCAATGTTCCCAGCAAGGCCCGACCCCAGGGGCACAGGGACACTCACTCCAGCCGGCCAGTAACGGCTTAATCAGAATTAACATTACGCTTGGGAATATCGTAGCCGTCCGTCTTGCAGTGCACTCAGCCTCGACTCCAGTTTCTAACAGGTCAACATCTACCGCTGACTATCGCTGATTTAGCTAGCTTCAGTACTTTATCCACCGGAGAAAATTCTACAAACAGTTCTCTACGGAAAAAGTTTAATCTATTTGAAAAATATCGCCATTACATTATTTTTCTCTCATGATTTAGAGTTCAATTGTATACAAGAATAGTTTCCTAATTTGGGGCTTTGGAGGTGATGTCCCATGCACTTTGTACAGATAGCCTACGCACTGCTTGACGGACGATTAACAACTACGATGAAGACTGTTTAACAAAATGTCGCTTCACTTACTTTTCAGGTCATCTCATGATCTCATTCCATTCTGAATACTCCTTTTAAGAATTTCTGCTTCCTTGGGGTTTACTCTGAATTCTTTTCACAGCACGCAGATTTCCTGAAACAAATTTCTTGAGCGGTTTGTGCTGAAATGGTCAAAAAGTTGCACTCCTCTGCCAGCTGCCATTTATCCGAATTGCTGCCGCAAATCGTAGGGAATTGTGGGAAGGCAAAAATGTTTTATGTATGAGCTTATGCATTAAACATGAAGGCAA
Organism: Echinometra lucunter; assembly: GCA_029962745.1. Lineage (NCBI taxonomy): Eukaryota > Metazoa > Echinodermata > Echinoidea > Camarodonta > Echinometridae > Echinometra > Echinometra lucunter. Next base: position 31,422 of record JAPZVO010000089.1, on the reverse strand, counting down.
TTACCCAATCATCGAACGGTATTTGAGAGTTTTATCTCATGAATAATAATTGACCCTTCAATTTTGCCGCGGCCGCCATTTTGGCCCAATGCAAAAGCCTATGGTATGTCAAAGGTCAAATTTTAGTTGCCTCTCTAGCCTTCCTTCGGAAGGCATACTGTGTATGCATCGTATCTCTGTGCTATGTTTACACTTTAATTCCCTAATCAAGGAACGGTTTTGTTGGATTGTTCTTAAACAAACTTCTGTAATTAGAATAAGTTTTGCTATGCTTTTGAACTGGGTATTTTCAGGTTGACAGATCTTAATTTGTTACTCAGTCCACAAGACCACCACCAAAAAAAAAAGCATGATTATTCCCAATTTAAAATATGAGAGCGTCGGTAAACATTACCTCTGATTCACTGCGAAGGAAACTGTAAACATGATTGGCAAAATTTCTTTCAAGTGCAGCCAGACTATTGTTGGTTAAAAGAGCTAAATGCAATAGTTGGATAAATATGATCTCAAGCACGAATTGGCAATGATACTAACAATACCCATTATATCGCTCCAATGGAGCGTTATTGCCATGAATCTGCATACAAATCCCATTTTTGCCTGGTATTAGATTCATCTCGGATTTCCCTTCATCATAGTATTGAGGGTAATCATATCGCTTCCAAAAATAAGTATGAGAATAGAAGCTGTTTTTTTCCCACTGTGAAGTATATACGCTCTTTGTAGTCATCTTCACAATAGAAACCAGGTATAGATCAATTCTATTTTCCTCTTCCATTTTCTTTTTTTTTTACATGCTCGTCCATCTATTTTTGGTTTATAACCAAGTTGTTTTGAATAGCTGAATACGATTCTAACACAAGTTTCTGATGATTAACCCAAACTGCGCCAATCATGTGAAAGGTTCTTGTCATGACTTTACATGCAAAGTTAAAAAGAGGGCGCAATCTTAGTCACGGGGTCGCGATGTCGGTTCCTACCAATGCCTGGCTCCTTATGTCCTTAAGCAAGACATTAAAACCATCTTTGTTGCTCTCTAACTACCCAGCTGGCATTGCTGAGGTAATAATGTTTATGATAATTCATTGCAATGTGAGCGCCTTGAGCAACCTTTGCTAGTTATGCTTCACAGTATAAATACCTTCATTGTTATTAACGATGATGTATGATTATTTTTCAACCATCACGTCTTCAAAACGGATTTCCCGAAATGTTTGTAGTATTATTACTAGACTTCATCCTAGTTATCTCGCCTAAACATAAGGAGGCCTCGTCGTAAAGAAGGTTGTTCTACAGCAAAATCTCAAATGGCGACGCAGTAGCATTTATGGAGAAGACCGTTTTTTTTCTGGTTTATGTTTGACCTTTGAAATATATTTGTATTCTGAAGAACCGTGGTCTAATGAATGTTCTCACATTGCGGAAAAAGAAGATTATGTTCTTTTCTTTCCCTGGTCTGCGATTTTTTTTTTTTTCAACCTGATGCCTACTTAAGCCTATCAGGATTAGAGAATCCAGTATTCAACGGTAGATAACTGTCACCAAATGGGATTTATTTAGTGGTTGATTAATCTAGAATCGAGGAAATCACTTATCTTAGACTATTTTCAGTTGACATTGTCGTAGATGGCGTTATTCCAGTTAAACAGCGAGGGGGTTTAGTTTAGTTTAGTTTATTAACTCAACCACCCTCCTGGGGTATGTGAGTAAAACAAACACAACATAAACTGGCATGAATAACAATGTAAATGTAATACAAAAACATGAGATGGACATTATATGCAAGTGATGAAACTACAGAATACAGAAAATAACTACAGCAGGCACTGTGCCTGGGTTATCTGTAAATACAGTAAACATAATAAAACACAAATAAATCACACACAAGAAAAATATCTTTACTGCCTATCAAAGAAATCAACAACTATCTTACAAAACTTTGCAGGTTTTGTTAACACTGTACCTTTGGAATGGTTAAAAAGTAGATCTATTTTGTATACATTAGGTTGTTTCCAAAAATATTTCTTCATGGCTTGTTTACGATGATTCTAAAAAACTGGACACTGGAATAGATAATGATATTCATCTCCTATCTGGTTCAGGGTGCAATATTCACATATTCGTTCACCACGAGGAATATTTGCGTACCTCCCAGTCACTATTGGTAGCTTATTATTCAAACATCTAAAACGACCAATATTCTTCCTATCACATTGACAGAAACCAAATAATCTTCAAACACTAGAGTTTGCTTATATATATTCGATAAACCATACATTGAGAGTTTGTATTAACATCGTTATACCAATCATTTTGGCGTGTATCACTTATCCTCTGTGACACAATTCTTTTAAAGACAGAAAACTCCATACCTTGTGCTTGGTTATCCCAAATATACGAGAACCCTAAACTATCAAAAAGATCTTTAATCTTCCCAAGCCATGGCAAAGTGTAAGAACCACTTTGATGAAGGGCAAAATAAAAATTATACATTATGATGATTAATTTACCCTGCTTTCCATGAACTATTCTATACCAGAACATGAGCATACGACTTGCGATAATATACTCCAATAACATGATCACAATAAGCTGATCATTAATATTTTGGGAGAAGCTTGGCTGGACGCAGTCAGGAACACATCATCACTAGACCATCAAAGAACAAAGTCACAAAAGGTAAACAGTGAGGTCAACAAGAGGGCACCATAGCAATTGTGGTGAACGTGCGCTTTCGCTCAAGACGTCATTGCTTCACACGTTTTTCTGCCGGAAGGCAACAAATTTTATTGTTCTTGTCGAAAAAATTACGAAAGGTTGAATTTTTACATTATCAAGCTTCACAGAAATGGGAAAGAGAAAAGCGCAGGGGACCAGGCATCATTCACTGACAAAATGGGCGAATCCAATGGCCTTTCCGACAAAAAATGGACAGGAAATTCAACCAGACCCTACTGCAAGAGTGGGATTGCGATGTGCAGCCACAGCAAGAGGAAGCCGGTGTGATAGTCGATGTGTTCCGGGTTCCGCAGGAACGAAACGGCTAGTCGATTCGCTGCCCGGAACCAAACGACTAGCTGATTCGTTCATGCGGAACCATACGTCTGATACTACTTTTGGCTGATACGTTACGAAAGTCGCCGTTTGGTTCCGACATTAGCCAAGAGTTTCGGGGTACATTTTCAGAGGCCACTAAACGTTAATAGAGGGAGAGGGGAGCTGACACCCAAACAGGCGAAATCCAGATCCTGCAGATAGGGCCCTAGCGGGGGTTCAGGGGCGGAACCCCCTCCTATCCCCGAACCCTTGGTTTTTTTTCTGATTTTTGAAAGTCTATTTTCAAATTTACAATTTTTATGATTTTTCAAAACTAATGAAGTTTTATTTTTTTGGCCAAAAGTGTGGGGGAGCCCCGCCAGCCCCACCCCCTTCCGCTTCCGCTGCCCCTGAATTGGGACTATTAATATTATCAAGAGTATTATTACACATTGTCTGTCAGACGGTCTGTCAAGTCTTTGTAAATGCAGTTTATATTGAATAGGTTTAAATAGCAGTCGTTAAAAGTTCTGATCTATATTATGTTCCGGATATTCTGATAGTGTCTGCAAAGGAGTTAACAAAATGTTTATATTTCTATTTTGAGAAGTCTTATTCCCAATACGTTATCCTAAAGCATATGCACTGTGAAAAAATGGGCAAATGCTTTGCCCAGCGTTGGGCTTATAGTCAACCCAACGAATTGTTAGGCAGTGTTTTGCTCAATATTATGCATTTCCCAACATAATTGGCTTTTGCCTTTGAGTAGCTTAAAATGCTCTCTATATTGCTCGGTTGTTGGTCAAATCTTTTTATCCAACTTTTTTTTTTTTTTTTTTACCAGCGTCAACTCACCCATTTTTTGGTCGCGTTGTGGTTGCAAAATAATATCCAGCATCAAAGAAAATACTAGTATACCCACTAACGAAATTCTCCCTGAAAAACAGTGGCGTAATTATTCAAAATAATTTGAGGGGGCAGAACATGACATATGAAGCACATTTCTGAAAAGTTGGCAGCTAGCGAAGAGAGAAATCCAAAAATCGACTTGTTTAATGAAAATGTTATTTCGTCATGTAAAGATCAGGACATAATATCCGGGAGGTAATTTAGTTTGTTCCCCTTTCCCTCTTTTTTATTCATTTATTTTTTTATTTTTTATTTTTGGAGGGGGGGCTATTGCCCCCAAGCCCGATTAACAGTATGCCGGTGCTGAAAAGATAATAGCACCTAACATACTTTTTTTCTTGTGTATAGCAATTAATGTCTATGCTATATCAATGTTGAATTCTCGATGAGCAGATGTGGTGATTTATAATGAATTACATGCAACTTTTAAGAGGAGCAAACAATTATATTTGACACCACACGTTTACAGTGGCATATTCCAAGTTACTGATCTGTACATAAAGGTATTTGAAAAAAAAAAGTATTGAAAATACTCATCCTTGTATTATGTCCTAATAATTTCATCATCTCATCTCATTTCAGTCCACATCATCATCATCATCCTTTTCCCACACTCTGCCTGTATGTTCCCACACTCTCTGTTTGTTTTCAGTCTGATATACTAATATCCTCCCCTGCTGCCTCACTCAGATGGCAGCGAGCACCAGACATGTTACGTAACTGGTAGTCTGGAATGTAGATGTACCTGTATATGTGAGTTGTTGTGATGGAATAAACTTACTAGCTTTATTCTACATCGATGCAGTCATGAGCAGTGGCGTAGCTAGGATTTCATTGGGGGCGGTAGTAAGCACGCGAAGCGTGCGAATCACCTAGGGGGAGGGTGCAGGGAGGGGGGACTTAAGGAAGCTCCAGCGTTGCTCTGTCGTTGTTCCTTGTCTGCTCCCGCTTTTCTTACATTCTCTTACCTTTTTCTCATCTCGCTCACGCTTTTTCTTTCTTCTTTCCTTTCTCTTTTCCTTTCTTTCTGGCGTTCCAGCGGGGGGAGGGGGGACCGCCCCCATCGCCCCCTGGCTACGCGCCTGGTCATGAGTCTACTTGTCTGTCACAACAGAACACAAAACCTTGATTGATCCCTGAAGTCACCCCTAAAAGAGTTTTATTCTTATTCACTCTAAATGCACTCCTTCTCAAATTCACCCATAACAGAGTGAATGCGTTCACTCTTTTTTGATAAGGGAAAGAATCGTTAGAATTGTACTTTGACACTTATAACATTTAAAGAGTCATTGGGCCCCTTTGCAGAAAAAGCCATCATTGCTCGAAAAAAAAAAATCATGGATACTACTAGAATCCATGAAAAAATGTAGGCTGTTATTTTAGCAAACACAGAAAATAAAAAATAAAAAATCTGGGTTTGATATTTCAATAGCAAAGAATATATATTATACATTTGACCATAAAAAGTCCTTCCAGGTCAGCCCGAAAAGCATGGAGGCTTCGTTTATAATCAATTCTTCAGCTGACTTAAAAGTAGGGAAATTCAAGTTGGTGAATTTAGAATGAACAAGTGATCAAAAAGGGGGGGAAATGGTGAGAGAATTTGGAACCGAATTGGATGACCAGCCTCCGATACATTCATGCATTAATTAATATATAGACACATAAAAACAAACTGAAATAAGAGTATGAAGAAGGATTTTAGAATACAGCTGACGCGGAAGCTAATTTGATACATCAAAAATGGGAACGAATGAATAAGAGAATAACTTTATAGACAGAATAGAGTTATCAGAATACAAATCCCTTTCCTCGCCGAGCGCCCCACCCCCCTCCACAAGCATACGCCTTGGCATCCATAACTTCACACAACTGACCTTATTCCCTGCCCCCCCCCCCTCCTTATGAAGAGGAATCAGTGTATTTCTGCCATCTACGTGTATACCAAATTCTGAAATAGGCAACGTGTGGCTGATTTGGAGGAGTTTGATTGGCTCCAAAATGTGACTAGAAGAGTACACTTTTCTTTAGGGGTGTTACTATGACGTGATACATTAAAGGGATTGCTTAACTTTGTCTCCTTTCCAAAAAAGAAGTGTTGACTTGGCTAATGCAGCCATCATAATTTCAAACCTTATGGTCATACAGGAATCGACATGATTTTACAGGCCAATCGTGCATCTACTTATCAAGATATTGATGATTATAGATTTATATTTCATAGGTGTACGGCCATACGCTTATGACTTATAACGGTTGGCATACCTCCCTCTACCGGCAGCTGGGAATGTGCTAGGCGCTAGGCGGCTAGCTCCGGTCACTATGGGCCCATCGATCTCTACTCTACGTTGTACCACTTTCACACCAAACCAATATAACGAAATAAAAGCGTTTTTTGAAAAAAAAAAAAACGCTTTGGTATGAACACTTGGCAAAGCGTCATGTTTGAAAACGGAATCAAATATTCTGCAATCTACGTGTGAGGTCTATCACTAGGTTTTGAGGTGTTTTGAAAACGGAATATTCCAAATATGACGCTTTATTTTTTGGTATGTACAGAAAAAAGGAAATAAAGCGGAACGAAATGTCAAAGGTCAACCAGGTTCCCACCAAAAACCTGGAAAATGCGGGAAACGAGTGAAAGCGCGGGTATCTTCGACCGCAGCGCTAGCGAGCTGCATGGATCGGCATGCACTATGAACATGAAGGACAAAGAAAACGGACAAAATAAACAACCCCTCATTCTACCCTTCACAATGGTTCTGGTAGTCAAAGGAACATCCCTTCACTGCTATTGTCCCGGGGGGGGGGGGGGGGGTCACTCTCCACATGGCCTCCTACCCACCCGTGTCCGACAACCTCAGAAATGCACCCTAAATGGCGTAACCTATTAACCAAATTTGCAACCCTAAATGGCGTAACCCATGAAAAAAGCCACCCTAAGTGGCGTAAACATTGAAATCGATTAATTTGATACCTAAAGGCCTTATCTCACCAACGGAGACGTCTCTAAGGCAAGTTTCAAATAATTATAATGGAGCATTTGCAGGATCATGCACCTGACTTAGACCAGGAGGAATGTCAGTACGCGTTCAGTCACGTTCAGTTTCTAAAGCGGGTAAAACATTATCAGGTAGAGTCGCGGAGACGTCTCTGCATTCTGCAACGTCTCATCAGTCTTTCTGGTCTCCTCCTGGTCTCCGCGACGTCTCCGAGATGGCTCAGAGACGTCTCGGAGATATTGCAGAGACGTCTCAGCAGTCGCCGATATAATTAGTCTCCGCAACTAATGGATACATTTCGGAGACGTCGCGGAGATTTTGCAGAGATTGTAAAATGTCTCCCCCCCCCCCCCCCCAAAAAAAAAAAAAAAAAAAAAAAAATCGAGCATGTTCCAATATCTTGCGATGCCTCGGAGACTCCATATTTTGCTCATTTCTGTTTTAAAATGCTGTTCAAATTTATCTGCTTTTATTGAAACAGTGAAATTTCTAGGGTGGACTTACCCTTTAAGTCTGAGAAGAACATTTTACTCGTGTGACTTTTGCACCTATCATTTGTGGTTAAATAATTCATTAAGCTGAAATATACTAGTCTAATCATTCAGAAATGCAATTTTGTTTTTGCATTGAATTGTACACAAAGACCATGAAGACAAGTCAAGCTGTCACTCCCGTGAGTGGATCAATCAAGGACAGGATAGATCTACATGTAAGTAACGCTAAGCCACTACTGACTTGAATTGAAAAACACAACACAATTAACAGTATGTGGGACTAGCCCCTTGGAATAACAACACGAAAGAAAACCAGTGAAACAAAGTACACACGAGTAAAACTTTTTCTCAGACTTGATATATTTACTCACCAATAAATACTGTCGACAGTATCAACGCAGAAGCACAGGTAATTGCCGCTGACCTGCATATTGACGATCGAATGGAGGCAATGGCAAAGAAGCAAGCCTTCATTACTCTCAAAGATCACAAGGATAATTTCGAGAACACACTCCCTTGCAGACTTATCAACCCCGCCAAGAGTGAAACTGGCATCATCAGTAAATCCTTGCTGGACAGAATCAACAATGCCGTAAGAAGAGCAACAGGTGTAAACCAGTGGCGGAGCTCCAAGGCCGTCATCGAATGGTTTAAGACCATAAGCGAGAAGGAGAAGCGTACATTCATCACATTCGACGTGGTCAGCTTTTACCCGTCCATTTCCGAGAAGCTGTTAACGAAAGCCATTGAATTTGCCCAGTCGCACACGAACATCTCCAGTAAAGACGTCTGTTAAGCTGTCAAACCGCACTCGGCGTTAAAGTGTAACTTGCCGGCTAAGTTCCTAAAAAAAGGGTCTCTCAGCTTGTGCGTTTGGCGAACGCGTATACGTATCGCACCATGAATTATTCATAATCTGAGCTTGAAACACTCAGATTATGAGTTCTGCGCAAGTGCGGGGACTTTGCCACAAAATAGCGGACTCCGAGTCCCGAGTCTTCCTCCTTCTCTCTCCCCTCACATCTTTCTCTCTATGGTCAGCCCCGAGTCCCTCTGTGGTATCAATTTGCGTTAAATGACTCAATCACGTTTTGAATGATGAAGAAAGAAGGAAGAATGGCTTGAAAAGGGTACACGGAGAATAAAAAACGAAAGGAAAGATGATTGATGGCAAAAGACAAAAACAAGTTACAACATAAGATAGACAGAAAAGAGAAGTTAGAAGGGATAGAAGAAATGATTGAAAAAGGGAAAATAAAGGAAAATGAAGAAAAATATCACATCAAAAGAGGAGAATAACAATCAAGGGCGGTAAGGAAAAGCTATTATAGAAAGACAAAAACAAAACAACATGATCAAAGACAACAATGAGAGAAATAAAATAGAAAGGATAAAAGAAATGATGAAGAAGGAAAACTAAAGGAAAACATAATGAAAGAATGAAGTCAGAAAGGTCTAAAAAGATGAAATGAAACTATAACACAATGAAAGACGGAATGGAAAAATGATAGAAGAACAAAACAAACTATAACAAGAAAAGAAGAGGAAAAAGAGAGGGTGATAGAAATATAGATGAAAGATACTGAAGAGAGATAAAACAATGAATGAGCATGAGAAAGACAGAGCGAGAGTATTTTTAGTGGATATTTATTTAGCGCAAGGCTATATAATCAGCCACAGTTAAGGTCCAGTGATGGTAGAAAAAAGAAGAATTACATGTGGAACGACAGAAAAATATGAACGAAGACAAAATAAAGGAAACACAAGGAATATTATATCAGATAGAAATATGAATTTAAAAAATAACTGGTGGGGAACGGACAGAAAGAAGGATGTTAATAAAGGGAAGAAAAATAAAATATAATCAAAGACACAAATGAGATAGAAAATTAAGAAACACGCAGACGCATAGAAAAGACGAAAGAAAAATTTAAGGAAGACGGAAGAGAGAGAGATAAAAACAAAGAATACATAATGAAAGACAGAGAGAGAGAGAGAGAGAGAGAGGGTGGGGAGGATAATGAAAAAATCATGAGGAAAATCATACAGTATTTTTTCTTCCCGTTCTGTCTTTCCTCATGTTATTCTTTGGTTTTATCTTTCTTCTTATCATTCATCTGTTCTTCTGTCCTTTCTTTGTATTTATATATTTCTATCACCCTTTCTTTTTCTTTTTTTAGATATACTTTTTTTTGCTGTTATATCATTTTTCTTTCCGTCTTTCAGTTAAACTTCATAGTCCAATCTCATTTCATTCTTTCATTATATTATCGAATATGTTTTTTCCTTCTTTCATCATTCCCTCTATCCTTTCTATTTTTTTCTATTCTCTCTTTTGTCTTTGGTCATGTTATATTTTGTTTTTGTCTTTCTATCATACCGCCTTTAATCCTTATTTTCCATTTTTAACCTGATTTCTTTCTTCATTTTCTAGCTTTATTTTCCTTTTTCATAATTTCTTCTTTCCCTCCCTCCCTTCTCTTTTTTTTTGTCCTTCTTATGTTCTTTGCCTTGTTTTTGTCTTTTGCTATCATCTTTCATTTTCGTCTGCCATTATTATCATTTTTCTATCTTTCTTCCTTAAGTTTTCCTTTATTTTCCCTTCTTTCATCATTCCTTCTATCCTAACTTTCTATTTACTTCTTTATTCTTCTATCTCTAGTCTTTTTTTCGTCTTCTTTCATGTAGTTTATGTTTATATCAATTTCCCCCTCCATCTTTCATCATGCTCTTTGAATTCATTTTCTTTTTCGTATTCCTTTCCTTGTTTCCCTCTATCATGTACCTTCCTTTATCTTGTCTTCTGTCCTTCCCTAGGTTTTATTTTCCTTCCCTTCGTCCGCTATGTTTTCCTTCGGTTTTTTTTTTCGTTTGTCTTGATTTACCTTTATCTTTCCAGATCACTCGTGCAATTTTCTTTGATTCTCTTTGCACCCGTTTCAAGCCATTCTTCCTTGTTTTTTCATCATTTTGATTGAGTCATTTAACGCAGATTGATACCACAGAGAGATTCGGGGCTGACCATAGAGATGATAGAGAGAAAGATGTGAGGGGAGAGAGAAGGAGGGAGAGTCGGGACTCGGGGATAGGGGGATCTGAGGAGCGTCTTGTTTAAGTCCACGCACTTGCGCATTTCAGTGTTTCGAGCTCAGCTTATGAATAATTCATAAAATTTGCGTTGACTCGTATGTACCGAAATAAAAAAAAAATGTTTCCGGGCGCGAGTTGTGTGTACCAATCCTGCATCATTATAAAGGTCGTCAGAGATCTAACTTTCTTTCTTAAACTTGATGCGGATTCTGTGGGGTATTAACAGACAGTTTAGGAACTATTCTCTAGACGCATTCTTCATCTTTTTGTTATCTCGTATGATCCAATAGCTAGTACGGACTAGCAATTATATGCCAAAATGCCTTGCGATTACCATTTTTCGCTGGTTTTTTGCCTAATGATTCTCCTAGTTAGTACCGGTAGTACGGCTAGAATTAGATCATCTCATAAGAGCCAACCTTTTCGCAATGATGAGGATACTACCAAACACAAGGTAGATGAAGTCGAAGATGAGCTAAAGGAAGAACCACTAGAAAGAGCGCCGGAGGCAGATATTCAGCCGAGCGGAGACCCGGTTTCTTTGGATTTAAGTGTAAGTGTTTGTTTATTCTCCTTAATCATTTTATGTATCATCTTGTTATGAAGCTATTCGCTCTACCATTTATACTACAAGTTCAAGGTGAGGACTGTAAACAATTATCAATTTAGACCCTGCCACACAGTGTGTTTACTCGTTCCATGGATCTTAGTAGGATCCATGCTCGTTCTTAATCATGTAAATTTTCCATGCTAATGTGCTGTGTTTTATTATGGTTACTTTTCGCAGTTTATCCCTTTAAAAAAGTAATATTATTCTTTCTTTATGTTTCCCCCTTTCTTTCATCTTTTCGTGTGTCATTACCTATGCAGTGAATTTTTCTATCGTGTTGCCTTTCTGTCTTCCATTATTTTGTCCTCTTTTTCTTTCCCTTATATACCTTCCATTTCACCCCAGAATTTCTCTACTTTTCTTCTTTCACTAGAATCTATCTTTCCTGACTTACTTTTAGTCCGGCGAGCTATATCATGTACTGTACGTTTAAAAAACGACACTATGATTATAGTGTACCCTATCTGAAAGCTTCTGACCAGGGTAACAAAATTAATTAACACAAGGAACAAATAAATCTGCATTAGCTTATTCTAGTCAACGTTCATGAATTTCCGTTGTTATAGTAGTGAACACTAAGGCTCCTTTTGCCTCTCCCCCTTTCTCTCTCCCTCTCTCTCTCTTTCTCTCTTTCTCTCTCTATCTTCCCTCTCTCTTCCCAGCTTCTCTGGGCAATAAACAGTTTATTGTGGCTCTTTTTCTGAGATTAGAAGGAGTAGTGTTATATTCACTTCTGGCCAAGGATTACTTGGATAGGTGTGTTTATCAAAGAAAGTGTTTTTCTCTTTAAACAGCTGGAACATACAATTTATTACGAAATAACATGTGATGGGTAAGGGCTGAGAGGAAATGGTATCCAAAAAAAGGCTATTGTCAATTAGATCAGCACCTTTATAAACTAAGAACTCAAAAATAATTATAAAATGGCAATGCTACACTGTATTGACTTTTATTGACTTGCTGATATCTGTATCGAAGTGAAGTTTGCCTCATAAATCAAATCAGCTTCACATGAAGAAGACAAACTTTAAGCTTTATCATAAAGTACAAATTCAGAAAGAGTCCTAAAGAATTGTAAGTAGAATTGATATACTGAACATTAATGTTTAAACTGACTCAAAAGTGTAATCCGGTGAGCTTTATCGTACTTCCTTCTATATACTGTAATTTGATTTTAAAGTGTAAACTGCATATATACAGATTGCCTACAAACTGTGTATGTTAATATATTTCCTGGAATTACATTCAGCTATCAAAACGGTTGGAGAGATTGTTAAATTCTGGCTGGGATCATCAAATTCATTGACACGTATGGAAATATTAGATGTAGGCCTACCAGTCAACATCAGAAAGAACAAACTCTCCGCCCCCCCCCCCCCCTCTCCTCACTCACACACTCTCTCTCTTTCTCTTTCTCTCTGTCCTGTTTTGTAAACAGTTTACGACATATGGGCATGATGGGTGTGATGTGATGCAACTGTGTTGCTGTGGTTGATAGGAGTGGTTTAATTCTGTATTCCTGTTTGGAAAGGGATAATCTTATCGCCGTTGATTAGGGAGTTCTTGTTCTATGATAAGGGTAGGCATAGGCGGCGATCCCCCCCCCCCCCCCCCCCCCGTTAAGGAAAAGGATAATTTCTTTCATTGTAAATTGCTGAGTTCAGAGGCTTGCAAAACAATAAAGAACAGAAAGAATTTAGGGGCTCTTCTCCATCTTGCCAAGGTCCCTACAGCCACTGGACCTCGTCTGATTGGGTCTCAGGACCCACCCCGCCCCATCCAACTTTCCCCCTTTTTTTTCTTCCTCTTTTTTTTTGTTCTTTTCCCTTTCTGACCTCTTTCCATTTCCCTTCTGTTCCTTCTCTCTCCCTCTTTTCTTTTCTTTTTTTTTTGGCGGGGGAGTGAGGGGGCAAGGCCCACTCGGCCCCCTGAATCCGCGCATGCACCTGACCATAACGTGTAACCTGCTTAGAAGTTGAATCTGAATGTTAAAGAGGGTGCAGGGAAGGGGGAGTTTCCCCCTTTTAATATTAAGTGTTACCTTGCCTAAAGTGTAACATAGCCAAAACTTTAACATTTGACTGAGTCTCCTGAAAAGTATAACCCTTTCTGTAAAGTTTAACATGCCCAAAATATGTAGTCTCTTAAAAAAAAAAAAAAAAAAAAAAAAACAGAAGCCGCTCGGAAGCCAGTGGGATGGCCTGGGGCTGCCGACCCCCCCCCCCCCCCCCCCCCCCCCGTTAAGGAAAAAGATAATTTCTTTTATTGTAAATTGCTGAGTTCAGAGGCTTGCAAAACAATAAAGAACAGAAAGAATTTAGGGGCTCTTCTCCATCTTGCCAAGGTCCCTACAGCCACCGGACCTCGTCTGATTGGGTCTCAGGACCCACCCCGCCCCATCCAACTTTCCCCCTTTTCTTCTTCCTCTTTTTTTTTTCTTGTCCCTTTCTGACCTCTTTCCATTTCCCTTCTGTTCCTTCTCTCTCCCTCTTTTTCTTTTCTTTTTTTTTTTGGCGGGGGAGGGGGGGGGGAGTGAGGGGGCAAGGCCCACTCGGCCCCCTGAATCCGCGCATGCACCTGACCATAACGTGTAACCTGCTTAGAAGTTGAATCTGAAAGTTAAAGAGGGTGCAGGGAAGGGGGAGTTTCCCCCTTTTAATATTAAGTGTTACCTTCCCTAAAGTGTAACATAGCCAAAACTTTAACATTTGACTGAGTCTCCTGAAAAGTATAACCCTTTTTGTAAAGTATAACATGCCCAAAATATGTAGTCTCTTAAAAAAAAAAAAAAAAAAACAGAAGCCGCTCGGAAGCCAGTGGGATGGCCTGGGGCTACCGACCCCCCCCCCCCCCCCCCCCCCCCCCCGTTAAGGAAAAGGATAATTTCTTTCATTGTAAATTGCTGAGTTCAGAGGCTTGCAAAACAATAAAAAAACAGAAAGAATTTAGGGGCTCTTCTCCGTCTTGCCAATTTCCCTACAGCCACTGGACCTCGTCTGATTGGGTCTGAGGACCCACCCCGCCCCATCCAACTTTCCCCCTTTTTTTTCTTCCTCTTTTTTTTTTCTTTTCCCTTTCTGACCTCTTTCCATTTCCCTTCTGTTCCTTCTCTCTCCCTCTTTTTCTTTTCTTTTTTTTTTTGGCGGGGGAGGGGGGGGGAGTGAGGGGGCAAGGCCCACTGGGCCCCCTGAATCCGCGCATGCACCTGACCATAACGTGTAACCTGCTTAGAAGTTGAATCTGAAAGTTAAAGAGGGTGCAGGGAAGGGGGAGTTTCCCCCTTTTAATATTAAGTGTTACCTTCCCTAAAGTGTAACATAGCCAAAACTTTAACATTTGACTGAGTCTCCTGAAAAGTATAACCCATTTTGTAAAGCATAGCATGCCCAAAATATGTAGTCTCTTAAAAAAAAAACAAACAAACAGAAGCCGCTCGGAAGCCAGTGGGATGGCCTGGGGCTGCCGACCCCCCCCCCCCCCCCCCCCCCCCCGTTAAGGAAAAGGATAATTTCTTTCATTGTAAATTGCTGAGTTCAGAGGCTTGCAAAACAATAAAGAACAGAAAGAATTTAGGGGCTCTTCTCCATCTTGCCAAGGTCCCTACAGCCACTGGACCTCGTCTGATTGGGTCTCAGGACCCACCCCGCCCCATCCAACTTTCCCCCCTTTTTTTCTTCCTTTTTTTTTTCTTTTCCCTTTCTGACCTCTTTCCATTTCCCTTCTGTTCCTTCTCTCTCCCTCTTTTTCTTTTTTTTTTTTTTTGGCGGGGGAGGGGGGGGGGGAGTGAGGGGGCAAGACCCACTCGGCCCCCTGGATCCGCGCATGCACCTGACCATAATGTGTAACCTGCTTAGAAGTTGAACCTGAAAGTTAAAGAGGGTGCAGGGAAGGGGGAGTTTCCCCCTTTTAATATTAAGTGTTACCTTCCCTAAAGTGTAACATAGCCAAAACTTTAACATTTGACTGAGTCTCCTGAAAAGTATAATCCTTTTTGTAAAGTATAACATGCCCAAAATATGTAGTCTCTAAAAAAAAACAGAGGCCGCGTGAAAGCCAGTGGGATGGGCTGGGGCTGCCGACCCCCCCCCCCCCCCCCCCCCCCCCCTTAAGGAAAAAGGATAATTTCTTTCATTGTAAATTGCTGAGTTCAGAGGCTTGCAAAACAATAAAGAACAGAAAGAATATAGGGGCTCTTCTCCATCTTGCCAAGGTCCCTACAGCCACTGGACCTCGTCTGATTGGGTCTCAGGACCCGCCCCGTCCCATCCAACTTAAAAAAAAACTCTCCTCATCCCCCAATAAGGTGTTAAAACTTGCCTTGCTCTGTTTGCTTGGACAGTAGAATTTAGTAAGATAAAAGTTAATTTTCCAGCGAGAGGTTTCGATAGGCCATTACCCAGTGGCCTCTGACATGATTTCATAAAAATATATTCATAGCTGTGGGTCCGACATAACCCTATTGATAAAGAACCCAAACCCTTTACTGCAACCTGCGCAGAAGTTAAAGCTACCCAACTATCACCAGTCCCTCTTCCCGAAAAGTGTAGCCTTCTGAAACAGTTATCAAAATTTTTAAAGTGTTACCTTCCTTAAAGTATAACCTATCCAAAAGTGTAACTAATCATTTTGTGTTAAAATTTTGTCATTACATACTTCTATTTGAACCTCACGTACGGTATATCATCTAAAGTGTCACCTGACCAGGCGCGGATCCAGGATTTCTTTGGGGGGGGGGGGAATTTGAAAACATGCGAGTCAAATATTGACTCGTAATGCAGTGACGAATCTGGAATTTGGTGTTGGGGGGGGGGGTCAATCTGTGAATTTTAGGTCCATACACAGCATTGTAATGGGTAAAGTTCCTAACAAAAATCCCAAAGACAAACTAGATTTCCACCTATGGTGTCGAAGGGCTCCTTCTTCGTATTTTGTTTGTTAATGAGTAAGTTTAGTTTCAACTTTCTGTGGGTATCACCATGCATGGTAATGTACGCTATGTACGGAAGGAGAGCAACAGCCTAGGAGGCAAGACCCTTTCGGCCCCCGGCCTACTTGCTTCCCCCTTATCTTTTTTTTCTCTTCCCTCCTTCTCCCCTCTTTCCGTTTCCCTTCCTTCCCTCCTTTCTTGGCGGAGGGGGGGGGGGGAAGAATAGGCAAGACACTTTCGGCCCCGGCCTCCTCCCCTTTTTTTTTTTCTTCCTCTTTTTTTTTCTTTTCCCTTTCTCACCTCTTTCCATTTCCCTTCTGTTCCTTCTCTCTCCCTCTTTTTCTTTTTTTTTTG
>JAPZVO010000089.1:0-10000 GCA_029962745.1 Echinometra lucunter | reverse complement strand
CTCATAAGGCCGCACGCGCGCGTCAAAGTTCAAAATCCGTGCGCGCGTCTATGGGGCAAATAACGTAAAAACATGCAAAAACATGCCCTTTTGAAATTTGCCATAGCTCGTTAAATAGCATGGGGACCCCCCAATTTTTTTGCATTTTCTGAAAGCCTATGAAATGGAGATTTGAATTCACGAAAAAAAATTGAGGGTCGAGCAGTCGGAACTTTGTCATATTCTCAGCTGAAGTCAAAATTTCATTTTTTCCATAATGACGTCATATTTTTTACCTTTAACCGAGACTATGTCGCTTATTATTCATCAATTTTCGCTGAGATTTCGATATGTTGTAGCTGAGACAATTCTCTACAAATATAGTATTCATTGTTACTCATTTTGATGACGACATCATGGTCTAAATTCACAATTAAAGGTACCATGTCAATTTTTCTCATTTTACGTGTATTCTCTATGGGACATAATCTTTATGTAATTCTTGATTCTACATTCTCGTCTTCTTTGATCAACATCTTCCTTCTTTCTGCTTGATTTTCGCCCATCTTTAAGTATGTTGCAGCTGAGAAAATTCTCTATCTTATGAATTCATATATTTTTAAATCAAAAGTCGAAAACATGTGAAATTTTGACTGGAAAACCTGATATTAGAATTCCGTTTTGAATCAACGTGTTATCTCTATGAGCTGTTTCCAGGTATACCTTCAAAGCACTTGCTTCACATGCTCAAGGTCCCTGGTTCGAGTCCCGGAGGGAAGGGGGCAATTTTTTTTTTCCGTTTGCTTTATTTTTACATCTTATGTTACTATCCTCTTTAACTATATGATTACATATACAGTCACAGTCGATGAAATAAACTGCTGATTTTGGCCTGTTATGACAATAGCAATGCAGCGCACAGTAGTTTATGTATAACCCTATAAAAAATCTGATTAGTTAAGGTGAATTCAAGCTTTGGATCATCTTTTAAGTATTCTGCGATATCAAACCAACCAATTTCTATGACGTTAGTCTCCTATCGAGGCGTAAATTTTTTATCAAAAGTCTTACCAACGAATTTATCACAATCCATGTCGAAACCTAAAAGATGCCGACAGACCACCTAATTCGTCACGAGTCTATGACGAATTCTATTCTCGTTATTATTAGGTGGTCTGTCATCTTTGACAGATCACCTTTTAATTTCGTCAGAATTTTCTTTCATTATTATTATTTTTATTATTATTCTCTTTATTGGTTCCCATTTTTTGTGCAGTCGAAATCTCAAAACTGGCCCTGTCATTTTTGGTCAAATTTTCATGAATTATCAGTCCTTACGAGATCTCGGTTTTTTACGCATTTTCAAGTTCATCAGATCATCGTGAACTCATCCAGGCGCCATTTTGTAAATATCATTTCATGATCATATCTTCTTAACGGAATGTCATTTCTCATTCATACTTAGCATGATGAATATTCATATCAATCTGAATAATTTCATTCACTTAGACGCGCGCGTACGCGTACGTCCGCGCGTCAGCGCGCGCGCAAAAATTAAAAATGCTCAGAATCGACTCAGTATTCATTTTGCACACGTTTCAGGCCATTTTAAGCATTTCAAAAATTGCGCGCGTCCGCGTCCGCGCGCGCCATATTTGCGCGCGCACACCAAAGACAACGTAAAAACACCGTTTTTTCACTTGATTTGCGATCCTAATACTTTTCTTAACCATTTACAACAATTGAAAGTCGATTTCAACTCCTCATAAGGCCGCACGCGCGCGTCAAAGTTCAAAATCCGTGCGCGCGTCTATGGGGCAAATAACGTAAAAACATGCAAAAACATGCCCTTTTGAAATCTGCCATAGCTCGTTAAATAGCATGGGGACCCCCCCAATTTTTTTGCATTTTCTGAAAGCCTATGAAATGGAGATTTGAATTCAAGAAAAAAATTTGAGGGTCGAGCAGTCGGAACATCGTCATATTCTCAGGTGAAATCAAAATTTCATTTTTTCAATTATGACGTCATATTTTTTACCTTTAACCGAGACTAAGTCGCTTATTATTCATCAATTTTCGCTGAGATTTCGATATGTTGTAGCTGAGACAATTCTCTACAAATATGGTATTCATTGTTACTCATTTTGATGACGACATCATGGTCTAAATTCACAATTAAAGGTACCATGTCAATTTTTCTCAATTTGCGTGTATTCTCTACGGGACATAATCTTTATGTAATTCTTGATTCTACATTCTCGTCTTCTTTGATCAACATCTTCCTTATTTCTGCTTGATTTTCACCCATCTTTAAGTATGTTGCAGCTGAGAAAATTCTCTATCTTATGCATTCATATGTTTTTTAATCAAATGTCGAAAACATGTGAAATTTTGACTGGAAAACCTGATATTAGAATTCCGTTTTGAATCAACGTGTTATCTCTATGAGCTGTTTCCAGATATACCTTCAAAGCACTTGCCTCACATGCTCAAGGTCCCTGGTTCGAGTCCCGGAGGGAAGGGGGCAATTTTTTTTCCGTTTGCTTTATTGTTACATGTTATATTACTATCCTCTGTAACTATATGATTACATATACAGTCACAGTCGATGAAATAAACTGCTGATTTTGGCCCGTTATGACAATAGCAATGCAGCGCACAGTAGTTTATGTATAACCCTATAGAAAATCTGATTCGTTAAGGTGAATTCAAGCTTTGGATCATCTTTTAAGTATTCTGCGATATCAAACCATCCAATTTCTATGACGTTAGTCTCCTGTCGAGGCGTAAAAAATTTATCAAACGTCTTACCAACGAATTTATCACAATCCATGTCGAAACCTAAAAGATGCCGACAGACCACCTAATTCGTCACGAGTCTATGACGAATTCTATTCTCGTTTTAATTATTCTCTTTATTGGTACCCACTTTTTTGTGCAGTCGAAATCTCAGAACTGGCCCTGTCATTTTTTGTCAAATTTTCATGAATTATCAGTCCTTACGAGATCTCGGTTTTTTACTCATTTTCAAGTTCATCAGATCATCGTGACGTCATCCAGGCGCCATTTTGTAAATATCATTTCATGATCATATCTTCTTAACGGAATGTCATTTCTTATTCATACTTAGCATGATGAATATTCATATCAATCTGAATAATTCCATTCATTTAGACGCGCGCGTACGCGTACGTCTGCGAGTCGGTGCACGCGCAAAAATTAAAAATGTTCAGAATCGACTCATATTCATTTTGCACACGTTTCAGGCCATTTTAAGCATTTCAAAAATTTGCGCGCGTCCGCGTCCGCGCGCGCCATATTTGCGCGCGCACACCAAAGAAAACGTAAAAACACCGTTTTTTCACTTGATTTGCGATCCTAATACTTTCCTTGACAATTCACATCAATTGAAAGTCAATTTCACCTCATCATAAGGCCGCACGCGCGCGTCAAACTTCAAAATCCGTGCGCGCGTCTATGGGGCAAATAACGTAAAAACATGCAAAAACATGCCCTTTTGAAATCTGCCATAGCTCGTTAAATAATATGGGGACCCCCCAATTTTTTTGCATTTTCTGAAAGCCTACGAAATGAAGATTTGAATTCACGAAAAAAATTTGAGGGTCGAGCAGTCGGAACGTCGTCATATTCTCAGCTGAAGTCAAAATTTCATTTTTTCAATAATGACGTCATATTTTTTTACCTTTAACCGAGACAATCTCGCTTAATATTCATCAATTTTCGCTGAGATTTCAATATGTTGTAGCTGAGACAATTCTCTACAAATAATTTATTCATTGTTACTCATTTTGATGACGATATCATGGTCTAAATTCACGATTAAAGGTACAATGTCAATTTTTCTCAATTTGCGTGTATTCTCTATGGGACATGACCTTTATGTAATTCTTGGTTCTACATTCTCGTCTTCTTTGATCAACATCTTCCTTATTTCTGCTTGATTTTCGCCCATCTTTAAGTATGTTGCAGCTGAGAAAATTCTCTATCTTATGCATTCATATGTTTTTTAATCAAATGTCGAAAACATGTGAAATTTTGACTGGAAAACCTGATATTAGAATTCCGTTTTGAATCAACGTGTTATCTCTATGAGCTGTTTTCAGGTATACCTTCAAAGCACTTGCCTCACGTGCTCAAGGTCCCTGGTTCGAGTCCCAGAGGGAAGGGGGCAATATTTTTCCCGTTTGCTTTATTTTTACATGTTATATTACTTTCCTCTTTAACTATATGATTACATATACAGTCACAGTCGATGAAATAAACTGCTGATTTTGGCCCGTTATGACAATAGCAATGCAGCGCACAGTAGTTTATGTATAACCCTATAGAAAATCTGATTCGTGAAGGTGAATTCAAGCTTTGGATCATCTTTTGAGTATTCTGCGATATCAAACCATCCAATTTCTATGACGTTAGTCTCCTATCGAGGCGTAAAAATTTTATCAAAAGTCTTACCAATGAATTTATCACAATCCATGTCGAAACCTAAAAGATGCCGACAGACCACCTAATTCGTCACGAGTCTATGACGAATTCTATTCTCGTTTTTAATTATTCTCTTTATTGGTACCCACTTTTTTGTGCAGTCGAAATCTCAGAACTGGCCCTGTCATTTTTTGTCAAATTTTCATGAATTATCAGTCCTTACGAGATCTCGGTTTTTTACTCATTTTCAAGTTCATCAGATCATCGTGACGTCATCCAGGCGCCATTTTGTAAATATCATTTTATGATCATATCTTCTTAACGGAATGTCATTTCTCATTCATACTTAGCATGATGAATATTCATATCAATCTGAATAATTTCATTCACTTAGACGCGCACGTACGCGTACGTCCGCGCGTCAGCGCGCGCGCAAAAATTAAAAATGCTCAGAATCGACTCATATTCATTTTGCACACGTTTCAGGCCATTTTAAGCATTTCAAAAATTTGCGCGCGTCCGCGTCCGCGCGCGCCATATTTGCGCGCGCACACCAAAGAAACTGTAAAAATGCCGTTTTTTCACTTGATTTGCGATCCTAATACTTTTCTTAACCATTCACAACAATTGAACGTCGATTTCAACTCCTCATAAGGCCGCACGCGCGCGTCAAAGTTCAAAATCCGTGCGCGCGTCTATGGGGCAAATAACGTAAAAACATGCAAAAACATGCCCTTTTGAAATCTGCCATAGCTCGTTAAATAGCATGGGGACCCCCCAATTTTTTTGCATTTTCTGAAAGCCTATGAAATGAAGATTTGAATTCACGAAAAAAAATTGAGGGTCGAGCAGTCGGAACGTCGTCATATTCTAAGGTGAAGTCAAAATTTCATTTTTTCAATAATGACGTCATATTTTTTACCTTTAACCGAGACTATCTCGCTTACTATTCATCAATTTTCGCTGAGATTTCGATATGTTGTAGCTGAGACAATTCTCTACAAATATTTTATTCATTGTTCCTCATTTTGATGACGACATCATGGTCTAAATTCACGATTAAAGGTACAATGTCAATTTTTCTCAATTTGCGTGTATTCTCTATGGGACATGACCTTTATGTAATTCTTGATTCTACATTCTCGTCTTCTTTGATCAACATCTTCCTTATTTCTTTTTTATTTTCGCCCATCTTTAAGTATGTTGCAGCTGAGAAAATTCTCTATCTTAGGCATTCATATGTTTTTTTAATCAAATGTCGAATACATGTGAAATTTTGACTGGAAAACCTGATATTAGAATTCCGTTTTGAATCAACGTGTTATCTCTATGAGCTGTTATCAGGTATACCTTCAAAGCACTTGCCTCACATGCTCAAGGTCCCTAGTTCGAGTCCCGGAGGGAAGGGGGCAATTTTTTTTTCCGTTTGCTTTATTTTTACATGTTATATTACTATCCTCTTTAACTATATGATTACATATACAGTTACAGTCGATGAAATAAACTGCTGATTTTGGCCCGTTATGACAATAGCAATGCAGCGCACAGTAGTTCATGTATAACCCTATAGAAAATCTGATTCGTTAAGGTGAATTCAAGCTTTGGATCATCTTTTAAGTATTCTGCCATATCAAACCATCCAATTTCTATGACGTTAGTCTCCTATCGAGGCGTAAAAATTTTATCAAAAGTCTTACCAACGAATTTATCACAATCCATGTCGAAACCTAAAAGATGCCAACAGACCACCTAATTCGTCACGAGTCTATGACGAATTCTATTCTCGTTATTTTTAATTATTCTCTTTATTGGTACCCACTTTTTTGTGCAGTCGAAATCTCAGAACTGGCCCTGTCATTTTTTGTCAAATTTTCATGAATGATCAGTCCTTACGAGATCTCGGTTTTTTACTCATTTTCAAGTTCATCAGATCATCGTGACGTCATCCAGGCGCCATTTTGTAAATATCATTTTATGATCATATCTTCTTAACGGAATGTCATTTCTCATTCATACTTAGCATGATGAATATTCATATCAATCTGAATAATTCCATTCATTTAGACGCGCGCGTACGCGTACGTCCGCGCGTCAGCGCGCGCGCAAAAATTAAAAATGCTCAAAATCGACTCATATTCATTTTGCACACGTTTCAGGCCATTTTAGGCATTTCAAAAATTTGCGCGCGTCCGCGTCCGCGCGCGCCATATTTGCGCGCGCACACCAAAGAAAACGTAAAAACACCGTTTTTTCACTTGATTTGCGATCCTAATACTTTTCTTAACCATTCACAACAATTGAAAGTCGATTTCAACTCCTCATAAGGCCGCACGCGCGCGTCAAAGTTGAAAATCCGTGCGCGCGTCTATGGGGCAAATAACGTAAAAACATGCAAAAACATGCCCTTTTAAAATCTGCCATAGCTCATTAAATAATATGGGGACCCCCCAATGTTTTTGCATTTTCTGAAAGCCTATGAAATGGAGATTTGAATTCACGAAAAAAAATTGAGGGTTGAGCAGTCGGAACGTCGTCATATTCTCAGCTGAAGTCAAAATTTCATTTTTTCAATAATGACGTCATATTTTTTACCTTTAACCGAGACTATCTCGCTTAATATTCATTAATTTTCGCTGAGATTTCGATATGTTGTAGCTGAGACAATTCTCTACAAATATTTTATTCATTGTTACTCATTTTGATGACGACATCATGGTCTAAATTCTCGATTAAAGGTACAATGTCAATTTTTCTAATTTTACGTGTATTCTCTATGGGACATGACCTTTATGTAATTCTTGATTCTACATTCTTGTCTTCTTTGATCAACATCTTCCTTATTTCTTTTTTATTTTCGCCCATCTTTAAGTATGTTGCAGCCGAGAAAATTCTCTATCTTAGGCATTCATATGTTTTTAATCAAATGTTGAAAACATGTGAAATTTTGACTGGAAAACTTGATATTAGAATTCCGTTTTGAATCAACGTGTTATCTCTATGAGCTGTTTTCAGGTATACCTTCAAAGCACTTGCCTCACATGCTCAAGGTCCCTGGTTCGAGTCCGGGAGGGAAAGGGGCAATTTTTTTTTCGTTTGCTTTATTTTTACATGTTATATTACTATCCTCTTTAACTATATGATTACATATACAGTCACAGTCGATGAAATAAACTGCTGATTTTGGCCCGTTATGACAATAGCAATGCAGCGCACAGTAGTTTATGTATAACCCTATAGAAAATCTGATTCGTTAAGGTGAATTCAAGCTTTGGATCATTTTTTAAGTATTCTGCGATATCAAACCATCCAATTTCTATGACGTTAGTCTCCTATCGAGGCGTAAAAATTTTATCAAAAGTCTTACCAATGAATTTATCACAATCCATGTCGAAACCTAAAAGATGCCGACAGACCACCTAATTCGTCACGAGTCTATGACGAATTCTATTCTCGTTATTTTTATTATTATTAGGTGGTCTGTCATCTTTGACAGATCACCTTTTCATTTCGTCAGAATCTTCTTTCATTAGGTGGTCTGTCATCTTTGACAGATCACCTTTTCATTTCGTCAGAATTTTCTTTCATTATTATTTTTAATTATTCTCTTTATTGGTACCCACTTTTTTGTGCAGTCGAAATCTCAGAACTGGCCCTGTCATTTTTTGTCAAATTTTCATGAATTATCAGTCCTTACGAGATCTCGGTTTTTTACTCATTTTCAAGTTCATCAGATCATCGTGACGTCATCCAGGCGCCATTTTGTAAATATCATTTTATGATCATATCTTCTTAACGGAATGTCATTTCTCATTCATACTTAGCATGATGAATATTCATATCAATCTGAATAATTTCATTCACTTAGACGCGCACGTACGCGTACGTCCGCGCGTCAGCGCGCGCGCAAAAATTAAAAATGCTCAGAATCGACTCATATTCATTTTGCACACGTTTCAGGCCATTTTAAGCATTTCAAAAATTTGCGCGCGTCCGCGTCCGCGCGCGCCATATTTGCGCGCGCACACCAAAGAAACTGTAAAAATGCCGTTTTTTCACTTGATTTGCGATCCTAATACTTTTCTTAACCATTCACAACAATTGAAAGTCGATTTCAACTCCTCATAAGGCCGCACGCGCGCGTCAAAGTTCAAAATCCGTGCGCGCGTCTATGGGGCAAATAACGTAAAAACATGCAAAAACATGCCCTTTTGAAATCTGCCATAGCTCGTTAAATAGCATGGGGACCCCCCAATTTTTTTGCATTTTCTGAAAGCCTATGAAATGAAGATTTGAATTCACGAAAAAAAATTGAGGGTCGAGCAGTCGGAACGTCGTCATATTCTAAGGTGAAGTCAAAATTTCATTTTTTTCAATAATGACGTCATATTTTTTACCTTTAACCGAGACTATCTCGCTTACTATTCATCAATTTTCGCTGAGATTTCGATATGTTGTAGCTGAGACAATTCTCTACAAATATTTATTCATTGTTCCTCATTTTGATGACGACATCATGGTCTAAATTCACGATTAAAGGTACAATGTCAATTTTTCTCAATTTGCGTGTATTCTCTATGGGACATGACCTTTATGTAATTCTTGATTCTACATTCTCGTCTTCTTTGATCAACATCTTCCTTATTTCTTTTTTATTTTCGCCCATCTTTAAGTATGTTGCAGCTGAGAAAATTCTCTATCTTAGGCATTCATATGTTTTTTTAATCAAATGTCGAATACATGTGAAATTTTGACTGGAAAACCTGATATTAGAATTCCGTTTTGAATCAACGTGTTATCTCTATGAGCTGTTATCAGGTATACCTTCAAAGCACTTGCCTCACATGCTCAAGGTCCCTAGTTCGAGTCCCGGAGGGAAGGGGGCAATTTTTTTTTCCGTTTGCTTTATTTTTACATGTTATATTACTATCCTCTTTAACTATATGATTACATATACAGTTACAGTCGATGAAATAAACTGCTGATTTTGGCCCGTTATGACAATAGCAATGCAGCGCACAGTAGTTCATGTATAACCCTATAGAAAATCTGATTCGTTAAGGTGAATTCAAGCTTTGGATCATCTTTTAAGTATTCTGCCATATCAAACCATCCAATTTCTATGACGTTAGTCTCCTATCGAGGCGTAAAAATTTTATCAAAAGTCTTACCAACGAATTTATCACAATCCATGTCGAAACCTAAAAGATGCCAACAGACCACCTAATTCGTCACGAGTCTATGACGAATTCTATTCTCGTTATTTTTAATTATTCTCTTTATTGGTACCCACTTTTTTGTGCAGTCGAAATCTCAGAACTGGCCCTGTCATTTTTTGTCAAATTTTCATGAATGATCAGTCCTTACGAGATCTCGGTTTTTTACTCATTTTCAAGTTCATCAGATCATCGTGACGTCATCCAGGCGCCATTTTGTAAATATCATTTTATGATCATATCTTCTTAACGGAATGTCATTTCTCATTCATACTTAGCATGATGAATATTCATATCAATCTGAATAATTCCATTCATTTAGACGCGCGCGTACGCGTACGTCCGCGCGTCAGCGCGCGCGC
>JAPZVO010000889.1:0-25000 GCA_029962745.1 Echinometra lucunter | reverse complement strand
TACCATCAAAGAAAAATGGCCCTATAAGCATAGAGGCAGATATTGCACACCACACAACAACTGAAGGGGGATTCAACATTGGCTGAGTGTTGTGATGTTGTGGTTTATTGTCACTTGTTACCTAGACGACTATGGGTCGCTACATGCCCATCCAGATGAAATCGACTTTCATCGGACATGATGAAGTAGGGCAGATTATTAGGTGTCACAAAATCAAGAAACTGACCGCATAATGCAACCCTTCTGGGCAAATCATCTGGTGTTAGGTGATTAAGGACCTAGAGATGATAGGGCTTTGCGTGAATTTCATGCTTAAGTATCGTTCTAACAGAAGTATGCGATACATCACCCAATTGAGATGCCATATCTCTTAGAGAGAACACTCTCCCATCATCTAGCATTGCCCGAATTTTTCTCAGTGTAATGTAGTTGCGTACTGTTCTATTACGGCCAGAAACATTTTTCCACCTGTTCAAAACGGTCCCATGCTGCTTGAACTTGTTGATGATGTTTCTGATGCTTTGTCGTGAGAGGTATTGGCCAAACGCTTGCCGATATTGTCGTTGAGTTACTAAAGTACTCTCTACTTCTGAAAAAACGAAATCACAACGAATACCCTCTGTCCTGTTGTAAACACGACGATAACAAAAAGAAAAGAAAATGATTAGTGTATGAAGTCTTGGATAAATGTGCTCACTGCTGTAAAACAAAGTGCCTCTCCAGAAAATGCCACAGCCAAAACTCTATACCAAAAATTTTGTCCTTGTATGGAAAATGTGTGACAACTTGTCAGACTTTTAGTAGGCTATACCGTCGTGTTAAAATGGAAAACCTTTGGTAATTTTATGCTTATATCGCAAAATTGGCGCTGAATAAGACAAAATATGAAAAAGTTTGTTAGCTTGAGTAAAATGCAGTGTATGCAAGCACATGGAAACATGTGCTTGCTTTTACCATGTGCTTGCATTTTACCCTTTAACCTGAATTCAGACTAGCAGTGGCCAGGGTAATTCATCATGAATTATTAATAAAGCATTCATGTGCCCTGGGCCTATAGACAAGAAGCTTGCTCACTGGAGCTCTGAAGGGATGGTATTTTTGTCCATTGTCCGTGTTCATTGTAACCACACACTCACACATTGATTCCTGTGCAAAGTTCAAGTTTTGTACAGAGGGTTGAAAATTGAGCAAAATCTGGAACCTATAACTTAAAAAAATAATCATGAATTTAATGAAACTTATTGATGATATCATACTCAAATCACCTCCAACAAATTTGTACACTATTCGGCTATGCCCCATATCTTTTGCAAGTATTATCTGATTTATAGTTTCCGAACTATCATGAACTATTAGTTCAAAAGTGGGAAATTTTTATAACACCTAGTAGTACGTCTGTGAGATATAACACGTGCAAACGCTAGAAAGACTCGGAATTATCCTGTCAACTACGATGTCTAAGAAGATTTTAAGATTGTGGTTGTGTACTCATACACTAGATTTTAAGACTGTGGCTGTGATTCCCAAGAACACAGTCATTAAAACATTCTACCAACAGCACCTTAAACATGACATAAGGTCATTGTTTTAATTTTAATCAAATTACCCAAGTTATTTCCTTGTGCCTATTCATTTTATTTTTCTTGAAATTAGTTTTCTCTTTAATAAAAAAAAATTAAGGGTTAATATCAAGGTATTTGAAAATCATTTTCCTTTCGTTTGTACAAAATCTCTTCTTGCAGCCGGCAATTATTTTCCTGTCAATATCACCTGCCTGTCAAATGAAATGGTACAATTTCACATCATGAAGTAATGCTTAAATCAGTTCACTCTATTGTCATTCACCCTTCTCCCTTTCTTCTTTGAACATCATCAGACTTCTTGGGCAAGATCATGAAGATGTTGCATCATTTTCTACAGCGACCAACTGACCACTCTCTTAATTTATCAAACGCTCCACATTTACTCCCCTTTTCTCTCTTTCTTTATTTTCTTTATTTCTTTTGACCCTCTTTTTATCTCCTCTCTCATTCTGTTTTTCCCCCACCTACTGGCGGAAAGCAATTTCATTGGCGCCGAGCAAGATAAGAGTGCGATTTAACATCATATCTTTAATATTGGTCATTGTATGATAAATGGGCGTGTCTTAGATGAGATAAATCTAGATGAAATGGTTCTCAGAATACCGGTTTACCGTTCAAAAATATTTGAAGGGTATTTTATCCCACTGATTTTATATGAGATGAAATAGATATCAGAATACCAACCTAGAAAAAAAAACGACATTTTCCCCTCTTTTATATAAGATAGAAACACCCGCCTTTCTCATCGAAACTAAACCCTCTCACCTACGCCGACCGGAACATTCTGCCATTGGCAAATATTTTCCACATGCGATCACAAATTGGTTGATGGATACCTATCATGATTGGACAATTTTAGATCACATGATCATCCGCAATGTGTGTGTGTCTACGAAGGGGGAGGGACATCGCCCCGAGAGTTTTGGTTGTTTTTCCCCCGGGGAGGGAACAGTATCAAAAGCGAATTTTGCAATATAAAAGTCAAAGGAAAAGGAAAAGAGAGGAAAAAGGAAAAAGGGAGGAATTCTTTCTTTCCTACCTTCTTTCTTTCTTTGGTTTTTTTTTTTTCTTGATTGTTTGGAAAATTTGGATGTGGCCCTCATTTTGCACCATATTGTGCGCGCGCGCACACGCAACACACACACACTCACGCACACACATTTTTTTCTTGCAATCATTGTAGAGGCCTGCAGATTTTTAAGTATCAAGTTCAAGTATCAAGTTCAAGTTCACATTTTCGTTCCATTTCAGATAAAATCAAGTTTAACATTTTTACAAGAAATCAGTTGTATAATAACATAATCCATTTGCATTACTGTACATGCACCTAAAGCAAAGGGTATAGGTAATTATGCAAACTATACTGTATGTTTGGTTTATATTCAAAGTAAGCGAATAGAAATGGAGGGATCCACTAAAAAAAAGCAGTGCTTGATTTGATTTGATTTGATTTGATTTATTTATTTTTCCGTTTCACGGTATATTCAAAACTAATGTATGAATTCAGTAACCTCGTTAAGACAAAAGTAATATGATGAAGTGGCATAAAATAAAGAACAGAATTATTGAAATACTGAACAAGATTCAGTTGTCCAGGCTCAGAAAAAGATAGTAAAACGGAGGGGCAAGCTAAAAAAAAAGCAAAGCTTGTAAGGTGCAAGCCCCAGAAACTTAGTTACATATTTACATGCGGTCAAAAGCGATAACATTATAGATATATTAGCCGTTAACAAAAGCAAAACAAAGCAGAAGTTACAAATCAATAGCATAATCAAAACAATTAAAGTAAGCCACACAGATATCTAAAAAAATAACAAAGTAAGGGGAAGGGGTGGGAGGTGGATAAAGAGAGTGGTTGATATAAGAGGAGGGGATAGGAGTGTTTAGGCTTAGGTTGTTGACAGGTATAATGGCTGAGTGAATGTTTTTTTTTAAGTTTACGTTAAAAGGTGTTGAGGCTAGGGGAGTCTTTCATTTCGTTGTGCAAGGAATTCCAGTAAATGGGTCCGGTGAAAACAAACGTGTTTTGGGCGAAGACTGTTCTAGTAAGTGGTATATATGAATAGAGATTTGTCGTCTGGTAGGATAACCATGTATAGAATCATTCTTGCGGAACATATCAATGAAAATAGCGGGAAGATCGCGGTTTTCTAGTTAATACATAAATTGGCCGAGTTGGAAAAGAAAAATATCATTTACCTTTAACACATTATTTAAAAATAAAACAGAGTATCTGTATGAGATCTGAAAGAGTTTGAAAAATAATCCTAAGTGGTTTTTTTTTTCTGTAGGAGAAGTATTCTCTTTCATTCTGTTTGTATTGCACTGCCCCCGTGCTAATACACTCTAAACAAAAATTTGTTGAAATTACTCAAAAAATTTCTTCATCAGATTGCCTTGATTATCTTAAGTAAAAAGAACTTACAAATATTTTATGTAGAAGTTACTTATTTTCCTTCTACATTTTTACTCAATTGAATTAAGTTTCATAATCATTGTAATATGTAGAAAAAAAAATAGATTTTAAAAAGTTTATGCTTTTTAAGCACGAAAGTCCACTACTCATCCGATACTCACTGACACCATTTCAGCTGTGGATGTTCTAAACGAATGTCACCAGGAAACAATATCTTAATCATAAAGACTTCATTTTAACACCAGTATACCTTATAAGGTAATGACAATTATATATATATATATATATATATATATATATATATATATATATATACCTGACGGATGCATCTTAACAAATAATTCGGTGGGAAATTTTCCTGAAACATCAAGTTTTGACATTTTCAAATTGAATGACGATTCAACGTCACTCTTTTTCTTAAATGAATTCAGAATTATTTTACACTCCTCAGTCTTCATCAATATTTTTACAACACACAAAAATGATTGTTTTATTCAAAAAAATCATATCAACTTGCTCTTAATGAATATTCATGTATTATGTTAATCAGTTTCTACTTGAAAAAGATAAGTTTATTCAATGTAACTTTTTTTAGTAAAACGTATAATTTCTTCATTTGAGTTAATATTACTAAATTCATTCAAGTTCAAATTACTTAAATTTTTTTGTAATGAATTATACTAAAAAATATTCCCGTATATTCAGATGATTAGACAGTTTGAGTTAGTAGAACTTAAATTGAGTGCGTAAGGGACAAGACTTATGTTTTAAAGTAAATTCTTCTCGGGCAACATGGGTACAAACTACCAATGGGCATATTTTTTTTTTTTACAGTGGTATATGCTTGCAAAGTGTGGAACCCTCATATAGTTTACGTACGTAACTGGTGTTTTAAAGAGTATAAATAAACTTTTTTTTTAAAGAAAAGATAAAATATAATACATATATAAAGCAGTGATTACAGAGTTTATTTTTATTTCATTTTTGTTGTTACACTGATCGTAGGAGTCGACGACCGGTTCCTGATTTGACATAATATTTTTATAGCAATTTAAAACAAAAGAAGTACACTTCAGCTGCTACATGCACGGGTATCATCCTCAACTCATAAATAACATCTGAAAATCCCTAATACTGTTAAAGCTTTTGATTAGGTCTATTTCTGTAGTTATAGTATCACCACTGTTTGTAATATGAGAATATGCTTTCGTTTCCTTGTAAGGATGGTGAAAAGTGTATAAATTGACAGAATCGCTGCACTTCACCTCAGATACATTTCAGCGTTGTTCAAGTTCTTCCGAAATCAGTGACATTTCAGCACTCTTCAAGTTCTTCCAAAATCACAACAGCAGCAACATCAGCAACATCGAAGTCAGGATTGTCTGTCAAAAGAAACCGAGATTTTTGCTCATCAAAAAATGAGATTTTTGCTCATCATATACCTGACCGTGTCATTGGCATGGTAAAGTATTGGTGTATTAATTTGAATTGTTTCTCGATCTTGTTAATTTATTCTACTAAAGAGTTCACTCGTTATCTCACGCTGGAAATCATTGATATTAGATTTTTATTATACATTTACTCGCAAATATTGAATAGAACGTATGAAAATTTCACAGATTGTTTATTGCTGTTTTTTATGCAAGTTTATGCAGAGGAGATGCATTTGAATAGATAAAAAGCGAATATTTATATCATTGTATCAATCAAGGATATTTATTCTTAATACGGTGTTTTCTAGGGTTTATTTCTCATTAATCATTCTGTAGTCATATATATCCATGAATTTATTCATGAATCCATGAATTCATTTTTCATTTGTTAATAATTAGTTCATTCAAGCGATTATACTTGATGAGTGCATATCGAAAAGCTTCAGTATGTCCGTGTTCAATGCTATTTTCCGATTTTGCAGTACCAAAAAACCTATATGATAATTAATCACACACATACATATGATTTATTTAATATTTAGTAACTCATTAATTCATCAATTAATTCATTCTTTCTTTAAATAATGATTCATTCATTCATTCATTCATTTATGTATTCATTTCATTATCCCATTAATCAAATGAACTGATCCAAACATACTTTACTCGCTAAGCGGCAGAGACGAATTTCAGTGACAACTGACAAAATTAATTTGAATGCACATTTTAATATTTTAATTGACAAAAGATGAATATGAATCAAGAATGATATTCTATCAAAATTGAACTTAGGATTTGAACGTAGTTAGCTTCTGCAAACTAAACTGAGTTAAAAATTGATGAAATTATGAAGAAGTGACGAAAATGGCGGGAAAACCTCTAATAATGATGATGCTGATATGTTAATGTACTCTAAGAAAGGTTGACTGCAAATTTATCCAATGTTGGGTAAAAAGGGAGCATGCATTTTTGTTGGGTACAATTTTGTCCCATATTAGGTAAAATAAATGTTTTATGGGTAACTTTAATGCAACAGTGGGTAAATTTACACAGTATTTGGTATCATTCTACCCAACAAACATGCATGTTCCTTTTTAACCCAATATTTTTTTTTTTGACGTCTCCATCAAGCTCTTAGACATGCTAGAGCTTACGACGATCCATCGGGCGATCCATTCATATACGTATATATCACTTATTTTGATTAAATGATTATACCATGCATTTGAATCAATATATGATCTAAATGATTATAATGATATGAATATTATGATTATTATTATCATTATGATTGTATATATATATATATATATATATATAAAATCATAATATATATATTCAGTATATATATATATATATATATATATGTACTGAAAGAAATGGAAATGGGAGAATGATAATTGCGTAGCTCGCTCAATGTTCCCCAGAGCTGTCATCCATTTTGAATCAAGGGTTGAAAAAATGCATCCGCCTGGAATCGAACCCGGGTCACTAAATACCCCAATCTAATAAAGTTTACTTACTATTTGATTCGATTTGATTCATCTTTATATATATATATATATATATATGTAAATAGTGAGTAAACTTTATTAGAGTGTGGTATTTAGTTGCACCAAAAGAGAAACCATTCCGCTTACAATACCACATATTTGAAAAGAGTATGCAGAAAATTACAAGCCCACAAAACGTAGATCTAGGGGACGTTTCATCAAGACAGTGTGTTCTGTCAGTGATTCTTTTAAATGAAAAATCTGCTCTCAGCCAATCATATGAAAGGATTTCAGTAGCTCACAAGAGTTGTCGGTGAAAATCACTGATAAAATACTTGATGAAACGCTCCCCTAAACATTGTGTATCAATAAAAACGTTACACTTTTGAAAAAAAATTATAAAATTTATATTCCAAAATATTTCGAAGAGTTTTTCATGTTGATAGATCCCCTCTAGTCTTATCTATCAAGTGCCATTAACAAAACAAATTTTGATTCATGTTTGGCCGAACACTGACTGTTCTTGTTCAGAGTCTGAAAAATGACTTGCGCCAAACTGAAAGAAGAGAGACAATTAAACAAGCAGTCTAAACAGTACGGTACTCCCATTCAAAGAAATTGCTATTGACCACAGAGTTGCCCGACTGCCTGACAGGTTAACTGACTGATCGATTATTTGGGCATTTTATTTGTCAATTTGATCAATCACTGATTGACTAGTTGTCGATTAAATCATTACCTTCTTGATTGACGTTTTTATTGATACACCCTGTATACTGGGGATACAATAACGTTTCGAGGAATCATAATGAAGGGGGGGGGGGGTAGTTTGAAGAGTAATCCTTTTCAAGGGGGGTCATTTCTACAATGACATTCTTTCAAATTTTCATCAAAAGACTGCGAAAGCTCACAAATCGTTTTCACCTCCCCTCAGATCTTAAAATTCTCTCCACAAACTGGAAAAATTGTCACTGGAATAGATTTTTTTTTTCTAAAAGAGATCAGCCCCAGGAAGGTTTAATCTGTAGTACAGGACATTACCAGACAGTGTACAGATTGTTAATGTCAACACAAAAGAGATTCTCCGCAAACATTCTGAAAACAGTATTAACGATTTTTAGTACTTATTTTTCTCTGTATATCTGGGATCAATATTATAACAGATTTCACCTTGAATTACTTCCTTCCTGGATGTCCTTCCTGGATGTCCTTCCTCTAAATAAGTCTTCCAACACTGATCATAATCAGATTAGCAGAAGGGAATTTTCGGTTTGCTAATACATGTACTACCTTCCTTGTATATCTTTATAGTTAATTTCAAAATTTTACACTAAACTATTCCCTTTCCTATTTACTTATTTACTTATTCATCTATAATTCATTGATTAATCTATTTATCTACCTATCCATCCATTCATTCATTCATTATACTGGGTGGTCTTACAACATGCGTTTCACAATTTAAACGAATAAAATATAATTAGATGATGACTTCTCATACATTCTTCTCCAAGCATCTATCTTTTGAATGCAAGGAAACCTCTATTTTTAAGAGCACAATTTTCAAACACCACGGGAAATTTCATTCAAACCACACCCAACCATTTATAGCACAGTTTTCTCCGTGTTGAGCCTTCCTCTTAAAAATGGCCAAGACCTCTTTAGCATTTTATTGCAAAAATCAAATTATTTTCCGAACGCTTGCCAGTCCCCTAAAATTTTTCACTTCTCATTATCAGCATCATCATCATTGTCGTAATCATTATCATCATCATACTACTATACTACTACTACTATTACTACTACTACTACTACTACTACTACTACTACTACTGCTGCTGCTGCTGCTGCTGCTACTTTCACATTATTGACCGGGGGGAACAACTGCATTTTGAGGGATCTTCTGAAAGTGGCAAGACAGATGATTCTTCTCTATCATGTCTATGTTGTTTTTGGTCTATGACGACTAAAACTGGCACTGCAAAGAATTCTTTTCGGGCCGAGAGAGTCTAGATGTGTTTACATTTGGCAGTCGTTGAGCTAGTTATGTTTGACGCACTTCTTTATTTATGCAATCAAGAGACATTCATAAAACAAAGTCGTAAATCATTCTGATGATTATCAGATTAAACAAAATGTGCTGGTTGCTATACTTATTTTTGATCACTAACAGAATCGTGTTGATTGTAATAATCGTGAAAAAAGATTAGGTCAGATTAGGGTCATTTTGAAGTACAGTTCAACCTATATTTATGATTTCGCATTTTCTCATGTATTTCAGCATCGTAATATCCATCAACTTATATTTCGAACCTTGTAAAATAAGTGTGATTTATGTTTATGCAAGTAATCAATTTGTCATTTTGTTATCGTTTGTTCCTCTTTATCACAGCAAGCACATGTAGGCTTACATCCATTATTTATTTATTTATTTATCTAATTACCTCCATCCCCTCCTTTACCCCTCCATTCTCCTTTTCTACCCTCATTATTATCTTTCCTTGCTTTCTCTGTGTCTTTCTTTCTCTTTCTTGCCTTCTTTTCCGAAAACTCTCTTTTTTTTTTGGTCTACCCTTCCTCTCTGTCCCCTCTTCACTCATCTCACCTTTCTCTCTATGTCTCCACTTACCTCCCATTCTTCACTCCTCGTTATTCTCCCCCATACTGTTCCCTCTCTCTTTCTCTCTGTCTTTATTTTCTTACTCTCCAACTTTTTATCTCCAATTTCTGACCAATAATTCTTCGTTGTCTGTTCTTCTCTCCATACACGTTCTCCTCTTTCTTTTCCTCCCCATCCCCCTCCCCCCCCCCCCCCCCCTCTCTCTCTCTCCTGTTGCATTCTGTGAAAAATTGAGAATAATCCAATATGTATGGGTTTAAATCAATAAAATTTGAAACTTGAAGCTTGAAACTTGAACTCTCCTTAATTCTGTCGCTTGACAGGTCAATGCCTTTGCAGATGAAAGAGGGTGACATCCGGGTCCCAGAGGATCAAAGTGACTTGGGCCACTCCCCTGGACAAAGGACGCGCCGCATTAGGTCGGCAAACAAAAAAAATTGCCGAGAAAATCCTGTGTCCTGTTTACCAGTGAAGGTGCAGGACCTCATCGACCAGAATGATTCTGATCGAGATGGAAGAACTTTCAATATAAGTAAGTCTTAACATTGTATCTGCAACTTAGTTATAAGAGCTGTTTTTATTTCGAACGGGGGGTTGGGTGTCCGGACACTTAACAGCAAAAACAAAAGCAACAACATAAAAACCCCATTAAAACCACCACCGTGTCATGTTTGCTGTTGGATTTCACGAAAAATATGCATCAAATAGAAATGCTCTGGGAAGGGGGTGCAGGGGCATAGATATCGGGGGTGGGGGTAGGGGATGCATCCCCCCGCACTTTTTGAAGTGGATGTATTTGCCATTGTACATAAATATGTATCTGAGGGGATTCATCCCCCTAGTATGAGGACCTGTCTACGCTAATGGGGGGGGGGGGGGGGGAGCGGTATAATTTTGGAGGGAAAATGGTCTCTAGGAAACTTACTTTATGCTTTTCCATGAGCAATTCTTCAAAAAATACTGTTTAGTTCAGTTATTTCATTCATTTTCCACAATTTCCACAATTTCCACAAATTATTCAAAAAATATCACATATTTACATTCATTTGAGAGGAAAAGAAGTACACTGTATAATATACATATTGCAATTTATATTAACAAGTTAATGGAAAAAGTTGAGGGGTTTACTGGGAAGCTTAGCCTGTAAGATGTACACTTCCTGATGATTAAAAATAACGATAATATGTTATAAATATGTAAATTTTATAGAAATAAAGAAACAAACCCCATGTAAAGTTATGGTCCTTAGATTTCTTTCAGTTTTTTTTTTTTTTTTTTTGTGGTCCAGAGATAAACTGTCTTCAGCAGTTAACGACTTTGTCATTTGGGTTAGGGGTTCGAATCCCTGATACCGCAATAACGCCCACTGGCAAAACATCAGTCATGTTAATCTACATTTACCACACACAAAAAAGGTGTAATTGCCCGTGGGCCCCAAGGGGCTACCGTGCACCCCCCCCCCCCCCCACATTCTGACCTTCCGTTTTGGATAGCATTTTGTTTGTTAGAATCTCTAGTGTCAGAAAATAAAGAATGTTTCCAGTAATAAAACTTTTCAATATGGCAGACCTTAAGAACAGGGTCATAATTTTTTTTAAAGCGATTTTGACATTGATTCTAAAAATGGCCTCGAAAACATATGAAAATGAAATGAATTCAACCCTGATTTTTTTTTTCTGAGAGGCTATAGAAATACTAACGAATGATACCCGTGATGGAGGGTCGGGAGGGGGGGGGGGTGATGGTAGCCCCCTCTGGCCTGCAGACTATAATAGGTCCAAATGGGTACCTTGCTTCCTCACTGCATACTCTGCCGTCAAGGTTGTCGGAGAGGGGGTAGTTGTCTCCCCCAATAAATTTAAACGTGGGCTGTTTCTAATTCAAAGCAGTGATTTACAAATGTTGCTGACTTTATACGATTTTTTGCTGGGTTTTTTTTGTAACTGATACTATTTTTCTCATCCTTCCCCCAGTATATATATATATATATATATATATATATATATATATATATATATAAACGTGTTGCTCATTACGCCAATGGTGTGGGCCCGCTGGAAGAGCAGTACAGACCGCGTTTCATAAAACTTGTAATCACTATAAACAGCTGCCACGTTTGTATGACAAATCTCCTGTATGCCAATCGGATGCAAGGATTTCAGTAGCATATAACAGTCTTTCAACCTGATATTGATAACAAGTTTTAAGAAACGGGGCCTAGTGTCTACCCTAAGTAAATAAAGCCCAATTAGTACAAATATGAAATGATTAATTGAAGTGATTTTTTCGTACAGGTAATGGGGCAGGTGTTCATATTTTTCTTCTTGACACCGGCGTAATGGACACCCATCAGGAGTTCACGACGGACCGTGCTAGGTTATACTTGGATGTGTTAAACAAAAATGGGGTGAGTGGTCTTACGTAGGGGTGAATCATACAAGAATTTTGAAAGAGGGCGGTATATCATTTCTAAATAATATTCTGGCAAGTATGAAAAAGGTCATTTGATTTTGCAGGGGAAGAAGAGAAAAAAGGAGGAGAAGAAGGAGAAGAAGAAAGTAAAAGTATTGAAAAAAAGAAAAGGAAGCAGAATAAAAATAACAAAAATAAAGTAAATAAATAAAGGCCCATCCAAAAGGAAAAATAGAAAGAGAGGGGAGGGGGTGCTTCATTAATGTGGTAGTGGGGTGATGGGGATTTGGAGATTTGATGGGGAGGGGGGCACCTGCCAGATGAATAGAAAAAGGAGGCCTGGTAAAATCCTGGAACTGGTTTAATTGCTTATTTACCTTTGGAATCACAATTTTTTATGAAACATCTGGGGGAAAACACAATACAAAGGGATCATGCGTACCTGAATGAACCATTTTTAAGAAAAAAATAATATGAGAAACAGAACTAGAAATATATAGATTTTACCTCTTATTCAGTTTCATGAGTTTTCAATTCAGTTCCGTCCGGAGAAGCTTACTGTCTTCAAATCCTACCTTCAGTTTCGTCAAATTGTCATTCATATTCTTCTTTGTCAATTAAATCTACCAGTTAAGCATTCAAGTTCGTCAATTGTCACTTAAATTCGTCTCTGCTGCTAAGCGAGTTAGGAATGCTAATTCGTTATTTTTTCAGACGGATTCATTACGCTATTTCTTTCCAATAATGAGGTGTTATATGCGCCTTTAATGGAGGGTAACTATTAAAGGCCTTTAACCGGAAGATGCTGACAACGAATGCTACTGGAATTACACTGGAACCTGTTCTCAGCATACAAAATTTTTGATATTTTCTTCTTGCTCGCTCGCTATGCTCGATCGTAAAATCTAGAAAAAGGATGGTTTCGGGCACCAAGCACTCTTATTCGTGCAGTGACATATCCGAGTCAGGCAGCGAGGTGTCCGACTATCCTAGAAATTTGCAAGAAGATGTACATATGATTATCTTGTGCATTTTGGTGACGAATAAATATAAAAAATGTAAAGAAACTAAATAGTTTATGTCAGTCGCTTGCTTCGCTCGCTCATAATAGGATAGATAATTATAAACAAATAATGTAGTCGATATAACATAGAGAAACGTGTAGACAAACCAATCAGACCAATTAGAGTGATGCATAACTGTTGAAAAATGGGGGGGGGGGTCCCCTAAAAATTTGTCGGCAAAATTTAGATCTCACACCCCAATTCAAAATGTTCTAGACGCGCCCGTGCCTATCCAATTCGGTCGTTCCCTCGCCGATCATATTATGCACCAGTCACCCCCAAAGTGCGACTACAAATCGGCACCCCTAGTAAACGAATAGATTAATATATGAATATGTAATATGTAATAAATATGGAAAAACAGATGTAGAAACTATTAAATGAATAACTAGAATAAACTGGTTAAAACTCTCTCTAGAATAAAGTGACAGGAGACCTGGCTGGCCATGGGACGAGAGCTGCCAGTATAGCTATGGGTCAGAACATCGGTATTGCACGAGGAGCAACACTTGAAAGCATTCGTGTTTCCCAGGTGGATGAGCATAGTGGAATAATAAAGGCAGAGAACAATAATGTGAAAAAAGGTTAGTCAAGGCAAGGAGTTCAAAAAAAAAAAGCCATGGTCAAGGTCGGATTTCAGGGGTTAAATACCAGGGGTGTTTCATAATTTTTTTCGTTAAGTTAAACATGAATTTACGAATGACTTGAATATGAAGTGCCAAATGGCATGCCTAAAGTTTATCTTGATGTTTTTACAAAGTGCAACTGCATTTCCCATAATCTCCATCAAATTGTGAAAAAATTATACTTCATTATAAAATGTATGAAAGAATAGTAATGATAATCTACGTTGCATATTTTCACCTTTAGCTGATGAGATTTATAATGATCGAGATTCTCATTTGGCTTGCCCTGTTCAAGTCGTTCATATATAAAGTCATTCATAACTTTACGAACATCTTTATGAAACACCCCCAGGTCCTTTCTCCCAGTGGTTCTATGTGCCTCTGAAGCTAGGTCCCGTTTTGGCTAGGTCCAAAATACGATATCCTACTGTTCCTGCAGGGGACATTATTTGCCTTTTGTCTCTCTGAACCGTCCAATTCGGCTTTCCCCCTGGACATTGAAGACACCAAAGATGTTATCAAAAAATAAGTCGCGATCCTATATAAGTTTTCAAGGAGAAGTATGAAGGGGGGGGGGACGACTTGAGCCGAAAAGATTTCCCTCTAAAGAAGAAGAAGAAGAAGAAGAAGAAGAAGAAGAAGAAGAAACATAGCTTGAATCGCATGAGCCCCGAGGGGTAAGCACTTAACATTATTCGAGTTTCCAGATTGGCCGATACGCCTCGGCGGGTTTAACGTCACCATTACCCGACAACGAAAAAATGATTAATAAATCTATTTCTAAGACTTAACCACCCCCTCCCCTCCCCCAAAATAATAAATAAATTTAAAAAAATAAAATTAAAAATTAAAAAGCAAAACAAAACAAAAAACAAAAAACAAACAAAAACAAACAAAAAAATCTGTTGAGAGTGACTAGCCCATATTTTGGGGGTAAAATTTCAGTCCCAATCCACTCTTAAAAAGTTTTCTAGAATACCTTCCAAAACTCAATCCTGATTCAGGAAATCTATATATCAGACATATTCATATTTATTGTCATCATTATGCTTTCATATTCAGTTTTTTTTTTCAAATTTTGAAGGCTAGTCTACCATTCTCATCATTTATTTATTTATTAATCAATTTAAAAAAAACGGAACTTATTTATTCATCTAATCAATAATTTTATATACATTCATTATTCATTTTTCATTTATCAATATTATTTACATATGACTTTTCTTCCTTTCATCTAGCTCTTGATAATGTGACCAGCTGGGCAAATGCCAACCTAGATAAAAAGTGCGTCGTGTTGTATTCATTGGCAGGGCAGATCGATAATGACCTCAATGAAAAATTCCAAAGTGTAACGGACAACACCGATTGCGTAGTCGTCGTCCCCTCGGGAAATGTCGACGACAGCCAAGATTACAATGCATGCAAATATTCAGTTGGCAGTATGAGTGATGTAAGTGTGTAATATGTTACGAATATTTAGCACTATTTAAGAGATGAATCCACGTAATCCTACGAGTGAAATTCAGTGTTGAGGGATGGGCTGATTGTGATATCCCAAGGGAAGTGTCTACTAACATCTTTGTAATCTGGGACAATTATGGAAACTGGAAAGAAATCTCCCCACTTGAAAAAAGCTAAGCACATTTCTTTCTTTCTTCTTCTTTTTTGCTCTTCTTTTTGTTCTTGATTTTGTTCTTCTTTTTCTCAATCTTCTCCTTCTTCTCCTTCTTCCTCCTCCTCCTCCTCTTCTTTTTATTTTCCTTTTTTTGTCAAGCGATTTGTGGAGCAATTGCCCCCCCCCCGCCCCGAAAATATAAACCAACAAAAAATACAGCCACCACAGGTATCAACAGATACCTTCTGCGAACCGCTCCAGAGTGGTGGTTGAAATCACTCTTTCACATTGCAGGGAGGGAGATTCTACTATTTGGAGCCAGGATTTCCACTCCTAACATAATGATGCTAATATGACTCCTAAAGGAGAAGATCATTAACACTCATAGGGGTGTTACATAAAGCTGTTCGTAAAGTTACGAATGATTTTACGAACGACTTGAATATGGTAAGCCAAATGGGATTCTCAATCATTATAAATCGCATCAGTCATGTCAGCTAAAGGTGAAATATGCACCAGTAGATTATCATTTATATTGTTTACAAAAAAAATTATTGCGAACAGTTTTGCCACAATTCAAATGAGGTTATGGGAAATGCAGTCACACTATGTTAAAGCGTCAGGAAAATTTGGGGCATCCCACCTAGCACTTCATTCTCAAGTCGTCCGTAAAGTCACCCGTAAATTTACGAACAGCTTTATGAAACACCTGTAGTCTTATAGAGTGACAATATAAATATTCTGTCCTCCCACCTTTTATTGCTTAGTATCCATGATCTATAATTAATGTTCTTTTTTGTGATTTATGCATTTATTCTGTTGGAGTATCCATTCCTTTTTATCTATTGGTTCGTCTTTTAGTATTTATTTGCTTAATAATCATGATAATCAATTATAATTATAATTATAATTTTTTTATTATTCATTTATTCATTTATTTATTCAGTCGCCTATTTTCTTTATTTGCAACTGATTGTATAGGTGATTACGGTAGGAGCAACTGGCAAAAATGACACACTGTATGAGCGCTCTACCTACGGAGAATGCGTAGACATTTATGCACCGGGAGAAGGGATCAACGCGGCCAATCATATGGCAAATACCAGTTACACCAAGGTGTCTGGCACTTCGTACGCCGCTGCTGCAGTTGCAGGTAAGAATTGGTTAATAATGGTTTCCTTGGAAAAACAAAAACAACAAAATCAAGATAATGACAATTATAGTAATAATAATTCTGTAATAGCTATGATAATGATGATGATGATGGGGATGATGATAATGATAGTATTGATAATGATAGTAATAGTAACACTGATAAAAATACTACTACTACTACTACTTCTACTACTACGGCTACTACTACTACTACTACTACTACTACTACTACTACTACGGCTACTACTACTTTATCAACAGAAGAATGAACAATAATAATGATGAATATGAGTTAAACAAATAAAGCCGTGTCACTGTTTGGGGCGTAAGACCTGCATGTGATCAGGTGACCAGGGGAGCGCTTATGAAGAGTTTTGTCCGTGATTTTCACTGACAACTGTTATAAGCTACTGAAAATTCTCGCATCTGATTGGCTGAGAGCAAACTAGTCAGTGAAAATCACCGACAAGACTCTTCATGAAACGCTCTCCAGTACGTAAGATATTGGACCATTCTGACCGGGGGGGGGGGGGCGTGTACAAATATCCCCCTCCCCCACTTTTTAAGGAAAAAATGATATTTGAATTAATCAGTTAATAGAATTTTTAATAATCTGTCATAAACAACCATCATATTTTAGAATTTCTATTTGAAAATGCGATTTGAAACCAGAAAATTGCTTATTTTTGGCTCGCTCGCTTCGCTCGCTCATCATATTTTAGAATTTTCGTTTGAAAATGCGATTGAAAACCGATAAAAGTGGTCGTTTTTTGCTCGCTCACTTCGCTCGCTCGCAAGATAAAAATCTAAATGTGTGTAAGGGGGTTTTTGCAGGTAGGTGTAGGTGTGTGTTTTTACTTAAGTGCGAGTTCGACAGAAAAAAAAAATTGGCAAAAAAAGTCGATCATCCCCCCCCCCCCACTCCTCAAAGTGGATTTACGCCGGTGATTCTGACGTACTAGTAGATGGGAAGGGAAATAGACCCACGTTACTGATGGCGTATAGGCCCAAGGGGATACGGGGACAAGTGATATAGGATCGCTGTCTTGACCAACAAGTGGCAGGGGGACATTATGCGAAAAATTATATGTGTGTAAGAGGACCAGCGGAACAAAACCAATTTGACATGAGAACAAGGAGCCACATGACCAGTGAGATGTCCAACGGTTAAAAGAGGTTTACTAAATTAGTGCAAAGCATAGTTATGTGTGTAATTGGGTTTTTACAAACGTGTATCAATGAGATGTGATTACCTTGCGTCTGGGACCGACCTTTAACGTCACCATCCGAAAGACATGACTCAGACGCGAACCTGGGTCCGATCAGAATCAGTTTGTGGGCAAAGAAAAAGAGTTGGTCACTGACGTTACCGTTTGACCAATTCTTGTAAAAAAAGAATAAATAAAGAATAATAATGCTACTCACCCACCTGAAAAAGAAATGCACATTCAGCATGCTTTTGGAAATTTAGACTACTGCTTGAATTTGAATAAATATCTTTGTGTGAATATGGGCTGTGGGGTAAGGGACCTGTGTGGTATTGGAATGCAACTTTTTTGGACATGATACCGGAGAGGCG
Source organism: Echinometra lucunter (assembly GCA_029962745.1). NCBI lineage: Eukaryota > Metazoa > Echinodermata > Echinoidea > Camarodonta > Echinometridae > Echinometra > Echinometra lucunter. Next base: position 7,004 of record JAPZVO010000889.1, on the reverse strand, counting down.
TTATACTGACAATGACCTAAGACCTGTGGACCATATTAGGGCATAATGTGACTTATCTATACAGACGGACCAGTGAGGCACACGATTAGGATGAGTCGAATGCATGTTCTTGTCGAACCAACCGAACGGGGACCAACAGGACATAGGACCATTGAGACATGTGCCCCATGATGAGACATAGGACAATCGGACAAAGGACCAGTGATGAAACACATTGTGTCCCAGAATAAACGAAACTGAGATTGATTGATGTTTAACCATATCTTAATCAGAGTTATGATTAATAAGTGGCACATATTTGTAAAATTTAGACCCTCTTCTTTCATGCGATGTCACTCATGTGATATATATTTCACGCATGAGTGAATAAAGACAGTGTGAAGTTGGGTAACCAAAACTTCGTTTGGCCAACGATGTTTGAATTTCAAAGAGATAATCACATTTCTAGAAAGTTCATTTTCTGCCCTTTCGTTTGACACCTCAATAGGGAAAAATGAACCAGGGATGACAAAGACAACTTAAATTAAAATATTGATTGCATTTCCATGAATTTTAAAATCATTTGTTTAACTTCTCACCAATTGTTCGCACCAATTATTCGCATGAATGGGTGCGGAGATGGTCACGCGTGATCTAAAAACTTTAGTGTAGAGACACCTCCTATCCCACCATCCTTATCCTCATTGCCCATCACCATCCCACCCCACCCCCATCCCCAATCCCTCCCGGAACCCAAACTCTACAATCCCCCAAGCTCCGTCTCCCTCCCTCGTTATATGTGTGTGATGGTGTGTGTATTGTGTTATGGTTGTTTGTTCATCTGATGGATAGATTTAGTGAAACAACACTGCATAACCAATAAATTGCATGTTAAATCCCATCCCTCCCACCCTCCTCCTTATCCCCACCCCATCCTTAACCCCACCCGGAACTCCAAACCATTAACTCTTCACCCCTCACACTTCCTCTCGTTCCCTCTGTATGCGTGTTTGTGTGTTGATGTCATGGACGTTTGTTAATGTTATAAATTGATGTAGTCAAACACCACTGCACAGCTGACAGCGCTTAGAGAATCAATTTCTTTCCATAAAAACTTTTCAGAAATTGAACCAGTTATGACACTGCTAGACAGAAAGCAGCATATTCAGCAACCTGCTGAAGGCTCTCGAGCTCAGAACTATTCAGAAGCATTATTTTCATATCACAGTAACAAAAACACTTTCATATCTACCTCTTTGAATTTGAGGTATGGTTGTGCAAAGGACTTTTTGGTAGCTAGCCCTTCTTCATATTGTTGTCATTCACTCATGCGTGAAGTATGTATCACATGAGTGGTATCTAATGAAAGAAGAGGGTCTAAGCTTTACAAATATGTATTAGTTATTAATCATAATTGTGATTAAGATATAAATAAACATCGATACATCTCGGTTTCGTTTTTTTCTGGGACACACTGTATAGCACGGTAAGACATGATCCAGGAATACCCTTTTCTTTCCCTATCGTGCAGGTGCTGCAGCAGTCATCCTCAGCAATTATCCTATACCGCACCGAGAAAACAAGACAATGACCCAGGCTGTCAAAGATATTTTGATAGCCACCAGCGTAGACAGAATCAAAGGTCTGACACCAGAAAAGCTTTCCTTCAACCGTCTTTTAAACGTCCAGAACACCACTGTCTACGGATCCATATATGAATAAAAAACTTTGGGAATATACCTACAGGAACATGAAACGGAATCTTTTCCCTTTCCCTTACTACACATTCATTAGAAAAGTGGATCAGGAGGGGCACGTAAGAATGTCCTCGTATCTTTCCATGTTTCGGGGGCATTTCTATATCATCTCATCAGTTCTATGATGTGTACTTACCTTACATCAGTATTATTATTGCATATCAATAACCTTTACAATTCACCTTGTTTGAAAATGATCTTTTATATACTTTGGATTAATGCTATTATGAGTCTTTTGGTATTTTAAGTGCAATAACTTGAGTAAACTCTTCAGTATTTACTTTTTGTTACAAGAAATAATAATGAATATAATGATAATAATGATAATAACAAATGGTTATAATAATGCTTACAATCGTTTATGTTAGATTGTTGATGACAATGTGTGATGATACAAATTTTCATATTCTATGTACACACTGTACTACTGTGTCCATTATCAGAACTATAGGATGCGTCTAAAATTGAAGATCCATTATCATTTATAGTTATTCTTCGTCATAATGAATGAAGCTTCAGTTGTTACTTTTGATTACGTACTTTATTTCTTGTAATTTCGATGGCTGCTTTTTTAATTGTACAAAATCTGTAATTTGGTTTTTAAGCGGCAAGTGATGTTTATAAACCATTCAAATCAAATCAAATCTAGGTGATTTAACCAATTTCCCTGGGTACACTTTTGAGATTACTTTTGATTCTGCACCTTCAATTTCCATGTCTTTGATTAACACTGCTTCAAAATCGTATTCCTGTGCACCCTTGTTTTAAACTACAAATCAAAAGAAAAGAGCAACCTATCAAAACGAAGCGGATAATTATGGCTTCAAACTGGAGCTATGAAAATGTCCCTTAGTATGACAATATATAATAGAATCTTTCCCGAATTAATAATCCCAGACGAGTAAAAAAAAATTAGGGATTTGAAATTGCTCAGTATTGTGTAATGATTTTTTTTTTTTTTTTTTTTTTTACTGATTTTTGCTGACTACATTCATTTCGTTCTGCTTTTTTTTTAAATTTATTTTTTGGAAAGTTGTTTGTTTTAAAACAACTTGCTATAAATTAAATTGCTCTTTGTTGTCAAGATGGTTCCCGAAATCAAGTTTAACTGTTCAGCACCACAAATTATGGCGAGATAGTATGACGTTTGTTGACGTATGTCGATACATTTTTTTGTTTTTTTGTTTTTTGTTTTCATACTGCCCTATTCCTCTTTTTAATGTGCGGGTCGGTAAGGTTCTTTTTCCTGCATTCATTCACAATGATACGTGCAATATCAAATGAAGCGTATATTATAATGGATATTGTGGTTGTTGTTAGTATTCTCATTATGATAAAAATGATAAGTTTTATTATCACAAATAATAGTAATAATTATTATTATTGCTTTTATTATCATTATTATCATTAGTAGTACTAGTAGTAGAAGTATCATTATCATCATTACAATTATCATCATAACTATCATTACCCGGATCATATTCATCACCATTATGTTATCAATTATAATGGGAAACTGCGAAACAAGAAATAATAACTATGTTTAGTAATGGACCCAACAGCTTACCAATATCTAGTAGAAAAGCATTTTTCTTGAACTTACAGTGTGAAATATTATGAATAATAAAATGTTGCATGTTTTTTTTTTCTTTTCTAGTATGAAGTAGATACCGAACTTGTTTCACCAAAGGGGGAAAACTGTTCTTCTGCAAGGAGTATTCAACTTTGGGGGGAAAAACTGTCCCTGTATATCAATAATCTTGATTTGGTCCTCTGATGTCAGACTAACATGAAAAATCATTGAAAATTATCTTTTAGATAGTCTTTATGCTTCAATCTTTTATTTCATTTCCTTTTTTTTTTAATTTAAGTGTACGTATTGTAGAACTGATTCAAGGTCAAAGTAGAGTATGATTTTGGTTTGAACTGAGTGACAAGTAACTTTAAACATACTGGTAGTTCATTTGTACTGATGTTAGTATTTTTCAATGTATTATGCTAAGATAAGCACGATAAGAGGAAATTATAGCAGCTCAACTAAAAATGTTAATGTATACGAATATTTATTTCTCTATATATTTATTTATATATTTATGTATTTATTCATATAATTAATATATATTAATATCAACATTACATAATTATCATTCATGTAAAAACTGGTTTTACTGACTCTATTACGAATTGCACTGTCTTTTCTATGAATTGCAATAAAATAAGAATTATTCATATTCAGTTAGTGTAGTGTGCAATTTGTGCATACATCTTGACCGTACGAAAAGCGTTTATGTGCGTTATAGTTGCTATGGTTACTGGTTCATTTATCAAGTGTAAAGGTTGGAGCGAAGCTAGGTAAAATCTATTTTACAAAGAGAAAAAGAAGTAAATCTGAATAAAGGCGGATGGAAAGAGATGTATAAAAATAACCAATAAGAAGAGATAGAAACATAGAGAGGGAGAGAGAGCGAGAGCGGGGGGGGGGGGGGAGATGGCGAGAAAGGAGAGAAAAAGAGAGAAAAGGAGAGTGAGAAATCAAACAGGGACAAAAAAAGAAGCAAATCTGAATAAAGGCGGGTGGAAAGAGATATATAAAAATAATCAATAGGAAGAGATAGAAATATAGAGAGGGAGAGAGAGCGAGAGCGGGGGGGGGGGGAAGATGGCGAGAAAGGAGAGAAAAAGAGAGAAAGGGAGAGTGAGAAATCAAACAGGGACAAAGAGAGAATCATGGGGAAAGGGAGAGGAAGAGAGAAAGAGAATCGAGAGATGGAGAGTGAGAGAGAGAGAGAGGGAAGAGTGCGTGAAAAATATTTCATTTGATTGATTTTGATTTTATTTATTTATTCACCACTCATGGGTTGGATAGCCCTTGTCAGCTAAAAGCTGTTTTTCAAAGGGGTCCAAACCAATAAGATAAAAACAAACATATAAAGCAAAACAAATAAACAATAAATCATAAAATGTAGCAAATAAAGTAACAAAATGGCTGACATGTTAAAAATGAAACAAGCACAACAATGACTGTAATAACGCACTGACGAATGAGAATATTTAAAGAATAACATTACAAAAGCAATACTAACAAAATCAATACAAACAAAACAAAACAAAAGAAAAAAAGGGGTGGGTGGGTGAGAAAAAAAAATCTATTTAATGACATAATTTAGATTTAGTGTGTTGTGGTTGCTACTTAAATGGCGTTTAAAAGTTTCAATTGATGTAGGTGCGGAAGAAGGGTGATCAACCTCATTCCAGAGCTTGGTCCCACGATATGCAAGGGACCTTTCACTATAATTCGTTTTAGGCTGTATAAGACCTAATTGTCTTGGACCCGATCTTGTACGATAAGCTGTTTCTCGGACACAAAAGAGATTACTTAGGTACGGCGGACATAATTTGTGAATACATCGATACATGGTACATGCCAAAAGTTTTGACCATCGTACACACAGTCGATCTAAATTTAAAGTTTGGTATAGGCAGTTTGAAGGAAACATATAATCCCCATTCATAACGATACGGAGCGATCTATTTTGAAGTTTTTGGAGTTTGTCAAGACATGATTTAGAGGCATTTGTCCAAACGGCATTACAGTAATCAAAATTACACTGAATAACAGACTTATAGAATAACAGGGCAGTGTCCTGGTTGATAAAAGGATGGAGCCTACTAAGAAGGTATATACATTATGATCATTTTCTTCTTAATATAGGCAACATGACTATTCCAAGAGAGATTTTGGTCAATATTGACGCCAAGGTATTTGCAGTATTCCACTTTTTGGATTCCGTCTCCACCAGTATAAAAATAGCAATCCTCAATAATGTCTTGCATTTTCTTTAAACTTTGATGAGTACCCATAAACATTACTTCACATTTCTTTGGGTTTACCATAAGCTTATTGTTTTCCTCCATTTCGACAGGATTGATAGGTCTTCGTTTGCTCTTTCAGCAATTTCCTTTGGATCTTTCGATGAAGTGAAAAGACAGGTATCATCAGCATACAAAGATAAATCACAACATTTTACAATGCTTGGCATATCATTTACAAATAAAGAGAATAATAGGGGGCCTAGCAAACGGAGCCCTGGGGGACTCCACACGTTACCAGTTCTTCATCAGATATGTAACCATTTATAGATGTGAATTGTTTCCTATCCTCAAAATAGTTTCTAAACCAGTTAAGTGTGGTTTGACAAAAGCCATACATCTCTAATTTTTCCAATAAGATACAGTGATCTACGGTATCAAATGCCTTTTTAAGGTCGATCATTACTAGCCCAACAATATTACCACTATCGATTAATCTCATCCATTTATCAGTTACATTTAGGAGAGCAGTTTGGGTGGAATACATCGGCCTAAACTCTGATTGATAATCAGCTAATACATTATTCTCTGTTAGATACTGAGATAGTTGCTTATAAACTACCTTTTCCATAACTTCAGCTAAAATGGGAATGACCGACATTGGGCGATAATTCTCGATGCATGTGTTATCATCTCCTTTACGAATTGGGGTGACTCTTGCGCATTTCCAGTGGCTCGGTATAATACCAGAATGAAGAGACCAGTTAAGAATGTGTGTCAATGGGGAAGCAACAATATAAGCTACTGGTCTAAGAAGCTTTGCTGGTAGATTATCAAGGCCAGTCGCTTTGTCTATTGGAAGAGCTCGTAATATGTTTTCGATCTCAATATCTGATACGTCGCTGAAAACAAAAGGCATTAAGTTAAGATAGAGGTTTGAAGAGTGTTTCTCATTGATTCTAGAGGGAAAAGTAACCATGTAAGGATTTGCCGATAGTTACAACATAGTTATTAAATGCATTTGATAATTCCTGACCACGAATGTAATTACCATTTACCTTAATACAAGAGGCTTCCGGTTCGGTTTTCTTTGCGGGTGCTAGATACCGCAAAGTTTTCCAGACCATTTTTATATCTCGTACTCCAGATTCTATTTTCTTAGACATAAAGTTCCGTTTCGCTTGACGAATATGGGTTGTCACATTGTTCCGAGCTTTTTTTTTAAAATTATTGTCACAATCCTCTTGTTTGGGGGATTTTTGGCCACTTCAGAATGGTCTGTCTTTATCGTTAGACCGTCTCAAGAGTCATAAGGGGGAATATTCGGATAGTATGCAATTACATAAAATCCGCGGAATGATTGAAGAGTTTTCAATTTTATGAATAGATACAAAAGAGTGAGAGTGAGATAAAGACAACGTTATAGAGCGATTGATCTAAAGAGAGAGAGAGAGAAAC